>JAQZBX010024902.1:10537-29980 GCA_029593785.1 Cabassous unicinctus
AAAAAAAAAAAAAAAAACAACCAACGGAGACCTTCTTAGACGCCTGACTGCACAAGAAGGGCTTGCAGGACTGATGACTTTAGAAGAACATGTGGCCATGTAGAGGCGTTCCTGGCCTCAGAAAAGCTGTCCTGTGGAGCTGTTGTATTTCCCTCCCGGAGCTGGGTCTTCTGAACACCGCACAAGCAGCCTTCCTAGCTGAGGGACAGTTCAGACCAGCTGGCTGATGGCTAAATCTTTTGGTGCTCATAGCATTCAGCTTCATGCCCATACTTCCCAGGGTACACAGACGCACGCATGTACATGGATGCACGTGTACACTTGTAAACCAACGTTGCTCTGTGGGAAGACTCAAATAGTCGTGTGCACACACACTCATGCACATATGCACAAGCACAAACAGCTCCAGGCTCACAAACTTGTGCTTGTAGTGGCTGCGGGTGGTTCTTGGTTGTCCAGCAATAGCAATCCCATTGTTTTCATTAATTAGTGGCACCACCTAGTGGTGACATTGTAAATAATCAGGTTTGTATTCTGACTGCCTCCACAAGGCACCTGTCTAAAGTTACAGTGTCCTCATTGTTGTTTACAGATCATAATTTGGACCTACTTATTTAATGCCTCTCCCTCCTAAATTCCCACCAAAATATCCAAAGAAGTAAATATGGGAAAATACTATTCCACACTGGCATTCTGTAGCCCAGAAACTTAAAGGAATTTGTACAAGCTATAGTGCAAATGGAACTAGACTGATGGATGTGTTGCTGAAGGAAGGGCATTCCCGGGAAGTAATGGACAATATGCCCCAGAAGAGCCTCCCTAACACCTTACACTAGCCAGGCATGGCGAGGTTGGTGCAGCAGGAAACAAACTGAGTGCCTGCGGGAACTGCACCAGTGTCTGCTGGCAGAGCAAAAGTTGGTCAAGGCTCAGTCCATCTTTTGGTTTGAACAGAAAAGCAAGGACCTTGGCCAGTGGGTTCCTAACACGGGCACTTGTGCCAGTTAGAAAAGGGAGATACTCCTCCAGCTAACTCTGGGCCACCTCAGCAAACACTGAAAAGAAGTTGCCAGCACAGCAGCCAACTCCTCTCCTCTTCTCAGGAGCTCTCCAAGCTAAACCATAAGCAATCGTCATTTTTCTTTCTTTCTCCATTGCCTGCAAACCAACATGCTTGAAAATGATCCACATAATCTCTTATAGAACCCATTTTGAATCCCAGTTCCAAACATAGATCTATTTCATTCTATAAAGAGGAGCAAATAGTGAAAAATTACTAGATATATGAAAATATATAAGGTATTGTATCCTTATTACAAGGGTTACTTTAATTCAAGCAACTGAGAAACATTTAAAAATCCCTAATTCATATTATAAATAAGATTCAAAAGATCAATCTATATATGAATATGTGAAAATTTGCAAAACAGGAAATTTTCCTTTATGATTTAAAAAACATAACTAATTTTCAAATGCAGTGAAGGCAAAAAATATCAGAATAGATACTACAGAAAATCAAATCAGGGAAGACCGCTTTGAGAAGCTTCCCTATAACTCAGAGAAAAAGAAGAGATTAAAATAGAGAGAAAAAAAGAGAAGACAGATCCTGGAAATCATTTATACTTACATAATAGACATCCTGGAAGTAGAGAACAGAGCACTTGGAGAAAAAAATCATTAAAGAAATAAAGAAAATTTCCTGACCTGAAAAATTAATTCTTTAGTTAATTCTTTTAGTTAAAAGGTACCCTGAGTGCTATGCAAACTATTTAGAAGGTCCAGACCATTGGTATAACCAGGTGAAATTTTAATGTTGAAAAGATAAAGAAAATGATTATACAAACAACAGGAGCTATTCATACTGTTTCAAAGCATAGAGAAAGAAAGAAATCTTCCTTTATTTTTAAGTTACGTAATTTATTTTATAAAACTAGCATAACCTTGATTCCAAAACCTGACAACCATAGCATAGACAAATCTCAAAATTCTAAAAAATATATAACATATGTATATATCTTTGGCAGAATACTGAAAGATGAATACTCCATAAACAAGTAAAGCTTATTCTAGGAATATTAGGGAGATTTGATATTTGTAAAAATCTATTGTTGTAATTCAATATGTAAAAAAAGGAAAGCCATGTATCATCTCAATAGATTGCTGAGACATTTGATAAAATTCACTATGTATTCCTGGTAAATATTATAAATGAACAAAAACATGGACACATACTAGGATACTCTCTTAACATGACTAAAAGGGGAAAATCTCAAACCAGTAGCTAATATCATGATTAATGGTGAAAAAACAAAGGCATTCCCATTAAAATCAGGAACAAGACAAGAATGCTTACTCCCATCACTTTTACTTAGCTTGGTACAATTAAATAAGAGCATAAAATAAGAGATATAAATATTGGAGATAATATGATTACATACCTAGAAAACGTAAAAGAATTTGCTGGAAAACTATTAAAACTAATAAGAGTTTAGTAAAAAGAAAGATAACTTAAAAATAAAAAATACAAAAATCAGGGACTTTCCTACAATAACAGTAATAACTGTTGTCTAGTGCTGCCCAATTAAAAAACACAATAGAAAAAAAATATCATTGAAATTGGCAACAAAAATATAAAATTTCTAGGAATAAACTTAACAAAAGATGTAGAAGACCAATATGAAAAAAAAAAAAAACATGCCATCATTTTACTGAGGGCCAGAAGAAAGACCTGACTAACTGAAGTGACCCATAATGCCTCTGAACGGAAAGAGCCCGCATTATAAGTCTAGGTTAAACCCCAGGGGATAGTGATCATGTTTTATGTGATAGAGGTAATATTTTGAGAAGTATTAATGTGTTTTTCCATTTTGCCTTCCCAAATACATGAGCATCTTCCTAGGTGGTCTAGGGCATCCATCTGGAGAGAAATTTGAATTGTTACAAAAAATGCAAAGGGAAGAAGGAGTTAATATTTGATCTTTGACATTCAAAATAGGCATTTGCCCTGTCAGCCAAGACGTTTTCCTGAGAAGATTTTCAAAATTATTTTTCTCCTCCTTCCAGCATACTGAATCAAGACCAAGCTGAAGGACCCAGCCCATGGGGTTCTCCCCGAATGTGGACCGCTATCCCATTCCACATGTGACAACTGAGTAGCAGAGGTTTGAAACTCTAAGGTAGCTGGAAGCCATGATATCCAGGGCAGGGGAAAGCCTGGTTCCTCCTGGCCCCAAGGGATAATGGGAAGCAGAAAGAGAGAGGGGAAAGAGGAATGAGTAAAACATGGGAGACAGCCCCTGGGAATCTCCAAATATAAACGAAGGGACACTGCCATAGGTTGGGAATATAAAGAGGTAAACGCAGACACTGAAATTATTTGGTGAGGACTATGGTATTCATGAAACTGTGACCTCATGTGTACATACAGGATGGTTGGTGCTAGGAATGTCCATGTTACAATCGTAAACATTTGCAGGGACAAAAGTCTGGATAGCTACACAATGCAAGGTTAACAGTGCTTCTCTCTGAGTGGTGGGGTTACAGGTGACTGATTTTTATTTGGATATTTCTATTTTCCTAATTTGCAACAATGAACATGTATTACTTGTGTAATAAAGAAAGCAGCAATTCACGTCATTCACCAAAGATGAGAACAACCAGTCCCTAGAATCATAAACTCAATTGGATCAGATTAAAAATGCTCAAAAGTGGAAGATGTGTCCCAGATTGGCCTCCCCCTCCTCCCCCGGCTGGGTGCGTAGGCGTGTGCTCAGGTGAACATAGTAAACCTTCAGTTTCCTCTTCTGCAGAATGAGGGAAAGATTGAAGAAAATGATTAAACCTGTGTAGTCTAGGATTCTTTCCTCTCTGGCTTTCCAAGCCTCTGTAGTTTTCTGAAACCATCGTCTAAAGATCACTGTGACACGTCACAGTATATTCCTTCATTTAACTAGCATCTATTGAACCAGGCCCTGTGTTTGGTGCTGAGGAAGGAGAGAAGAAAGAGTCCTTGCCCTCAGCAGCTCTCTACCTTGTACAGGAGACAGAATAAAAATAAATGATTCCAGTGCACAGGGCAAATGCTGGGACCGAAGTATGCACGAGGCCCTGGGAAAGCACATTAAGAGGGTCATTCATAAGCCATCAACCTGTTCCCTTTCCTCCCCCACCTACTATTTTAATAACTGCACTTTACAAACTTGTCTCATATGAACCTCACAACAAAACTCATTGCACACAGGGCTTAGAGAGCTCAAGAGCCGCTCTGGGTTGCACAGCTAGCAAGTGACAGCGCCAGCGTCAAGCCCCGGCCAGCCTGGCCCCAAAGCCTATCCCTAAACTACTACTGAACTGCGCTAGGCTGAGGAGATGGGACTGAACAAGGCATGACGCCTCGCCTGGGAAAGCTTGCCCTCTAATTGAAAGAGAAACCATGTCTCCGAGAATCCAGAAGAGAGGAAACGAGGACAGGAACAGGAGAGGATTAGGGAGAGAAAAAGAGATGTGCTTTCGAGGACTTTTGCCCTGAACATTTGAAAAGCTCCAGATTAGGCTTTTAGAAAATGTTTAAAGAGACATTGGTTTCTTTAGCTTTCCAGCCTGCCTCTACACGTGCATGTGCGTGCAGGCACAGATGATGTCTTCTAAAAAGTAGACAATAATTTAAAAAAATAAGCTGGCTTGATGGGTGGATAGATGGTTGGATAGATGGATTGATATGTGATAAGCCAAATTTAACAAATAGTTCATAATTGTAGAAACTAGGTGTTGAAGATATAGCTACTTTACTGTGCAATTCTTTCAACTTTTCTGTTTGGAATTTTTCACAAAAAAAAATGTTGGAGGAAAAAAGTAGGCAATAGATGGGGCAAGGTGGGGGAGTAGGCGAACAGAGTTGCCTAGCATTGCCCAGTGCAGTGCCCACTAGCCACACGTGGCTACTGAGCATTTGAAATGTGGCTAGTCTGAGTTAAGAGATTCTGGAAGCATAATATACACTCCAGACTTCAAAGACTTAATACCCAGAAGAATGTAAAATATCTCCTTAATAATTTTTATTTGGTTGACAGATTGAAAAGAGCATTTTTGATATATTGGGTTGATATATCAAATTATGAAAATAATTTCACCTGTTTCTTTTTGCTTTTTGAGTGTGGCTACTAGAAAATTTTTAAATGATATACTTGGCTTGCATTGTATGTCCACTCGACAGCAGTGCTCTAGAACATCCAGTAATCATGCATGTTCACTTGCTCACTCACCTCTGATCTGGACCAAGCCTCGTGGTGGTGAAAGCAGAGATGAATCAAGTACAGTCACTGCCTTCAGAAAGCTGAAGGTCTAGGTCTTGTAGAAAAGACAAGTCAGAGCGAAAAAGCAAGCATCAGGTGATTTCAGCATCTTGGGAATCTCGGTGACTTCCTTGCTTGTGGATGTCTACTTGGTGCGTTTGAGGTTAGACCTGGAGTACACTTAGAAATATGTGACGATGTTAGGTTTTGAACAAATGACTAGGGGGGCAGAGGCAGCATTTAGTGTGTAGGATGGTAAGCATCCTGCAATGTGTGGGACAGTTGCATAGGAGGAAGGACTGTCCTTCCCAAAACACCAGGAGTGCATCTGCTGAGAAACCCAAAAGGAGAGGAATGATGACACACCTGTTTCTGCATCTGGAGGAGGATTCCAAGGCCTGTACTCCAACCCACCTGGGGCAGCACTGTTACTTCTATGGAGGAAGGAACCAGGAACTTCCTAGGGTACTGAGTCACATAATCCAATTCTGTGCCTCTTTAAGGGTAGGTAAAACACCCTGGGACAGCCAGGGATACCCAAGGGTTTGGATCCCAGCAGGAAACCGATCTGATTATGAAGACTGCCAACTTTAAGGTTCAATTAATTCAGCCTAATTGGCTTTCTGAGAGACTGTCCCCAGGGCACAGGGTGCCAGCCTCCAGCATCAAGACCTAAAAGGCCACAGGAACAGAGCATTTCTGGTGGTGGCACCCAGTGGAGATGTCATCCCTCTGGCCTGACCTTAGAGGCTGGTGCTATGGGACCTGGGGCTGTGGGTGGAGATGTCTCCTGTGACTTGGAGTGAAAAACCTGGAAGCCCCAAAACTTAACAAATCCCCAGAGGGCCTTGGTTGAGGAGCAGGTCAGGGTTGTAAGGGCTCCGAAGAGAGGGAGGATCACTACCAGCTTGTGAAAGGATCAGAAATGCCTGCCTAGAGGAAGGCGCAGAGCTCCAGGCGAGAGAGATTGGGTGCTTGCATCCTGGCAGTAGCAGGGGGAGGAGTAAATAGAAAAGACTTAAAATACATTTTTAAGATGGAATTAAGAGGACTTCCTGACTCATTTGAGAAGGAGAATGGAGGAGAAGGAGGAGCCAAGTATAACTCCCATGTATGTGGATTGAGCAACACGAGTGGTAGAACAGGCAGGAAGAACTTTTCAAGAGACATGTCAGGGAAGGGGAGGAGAGCAAGGAGAGCAATGGGGAAGCAGCTGGAGGAGGAAATTATGCCAAAAAGGTTTTATTTTAAAGATGGGACATGTTTGAGTCTTCTGTTCTGAGGGGAGTCACCAGGGAAGAGGGGCTTGACTCATGGAATGAGGTTCCTGCGAAGAGAGGGATTAAGGTCAGGGGCAGTTGTGGGGTGGGATGTTTTGAGACTGATTTCCTTTCTCAGTGCCTGGTGTCATGAGTCTGCTGGTGACAGGAGCTTTGAAGGTGGGCTCTCAGGCCTCATTCCTCTCTCTTCCAGCCCACATTAAAAAAATGAAAAATAAAATAAATGTTTTTTAAACTATGTGCTGCTTACTAGAAAAGTCTAAAACTTAAGGTTACAGAAAGGTTGAAAGCAAAATGATAGAAAAAGATATGTCAGGGGAGCGAATGTGGCTCAAGCAATTGGGCGCCCACCTCCCATGTGGGAGGTCCAGGGTTCAGTTCCAGTGCCTCCTAAAGAAGATGAGCAGACAGACGACAGAGTCATTGGGGCATTGAGGGAGAGGCGAGGGAATAAAAATAATTTAAAAAGAAAACGACAGGTCAGACAAATACTAAATAGTAACAAAAAGCTGATAAAAATTTATTAATAATATAAAAGTAAGTTTCACCAGGAAGATATACCAATTCTACTCTTCTATGCACCTAATAACATATCCTCAAAATATATAAAGCAAAAATTAATAGAACAATAAGGAGAATTTGACAAATCCACAATGGAGAAAAAGATTCTAGCAAATATCTTTAAGTAAGTGAGAGATCAAGCAGACAAAAAATCAGTAAGGATTCAGATTTGGACAAGATAATGATCAAGCTTGATAAAATGACACATATAGAAACAATGCCCTCATCAGAGAAGATATTTTCAGGCACACAGAATATTTATAGTAAATGACCAGAAAGTAGGTCATAAAGTAAGTCTCATCAAATTTTAAAGGATGGATATGGTACAGACCACATTTCCTGACCCCAATTAAATTAAATCAGAAATCAAGTTGAAACAAATTTTAAAAATTACAAGGGTTACTCAAAACCCTCCACTTGGGTACAGGTCATGCCGGGACTGTTGGTCCCCAGAGGGTGGATAAGGCGAACGGTGGCCCATGCAGCAGGAGGCAGGAAGTGGAGGCCACGGCCTGCCTGGGGCACAGGGGTGGGCAGATTTTCGCCATCGCCAGCGTCGCCAACCCGGACTGGATCAGCCGGAGTCTGTGGGAGTGTTCAGTGACACGACAGTGTCAAGCCATCCATGGACAAGACCAGATGGTGCATCCCTCCCAGGCTTGCCCCAAAATGGGTCACCACAGTTGTTTTTTATAATCATGGGAATCATTTCATTGACTGTCACATGTGGTTTGCTGGTGGCTTCCCACTGGTGAAGAGAAGCTACAAATTATGTTCCATGTATCACATTCACTGGAAGTAACCTGCACTTACCAAATTTGTCTAGAAGGCTCAGACACTGGTATTTTTATCAAGATAATCAAGAATCAGCAATAAAGATTCCATAATCATCAAAGAAGACCATGAGATAGACTCTATGCAGTCCCTATCAGTTCAGAACTCTCTCCACAGTCACTTCTTCTATGAAATGCTATTATAATGAATTTTATTTTTGCTCACATTGTGACATAAATGTTCTCGGTTTGTGACTCAGAGTTACAGCTGTCCTGAGTTTTTTCCTCTTTTTGAAGATATTGGTGTCTTCAACCCAATAAAGATAAATTTAGAAGAAAATATAACAAAAATATAAATTAAGAAAAAAAAACAATTTGTTTGGAAATTAATACACTTCTGAAACAGTGGAAATTAGAAATTATTTAGAACCAAATAAAAACAAAAATATTAAATATTAAAACTTGTAGAATGAAATGAAAAGGTCATTTATATTAGGGGGGAAATTCTGAAATTTAATGCACTTAACTGAGAAAAAGACTAACAGAATAAATACAAAGAAAGTAGAAGAAAGTAAATAATTAAAATAAGAGCAGTCAACAAAGCCAAAAATTGGTTCTTTGGAAAGACTAATATAATTAAGAAAGCTATGGCAAGACTTATCAAGAAACAAAAAGAAGGAAAGCACAAATAAGTTTAAGAATGACAAAAAATATCACTCAATATATTGCTGAGATTTAAAAGCTAATAAAAAGATATTATAGCAATTAAAAAGGATGAAATAATAGAGATTAAAGTGGAAATTAATGAAATAGAGATTAGAAAACGATAGAGAAAATCAGAAACCAAAAGTTGGTTCTTTGAAAAGATCAACAAAATTGACAAGGCTTTAGGTGGATTGGCCTAGAGAAATAGAAAGAGAACTCAAATACTAGAATCAGAAATGAAAGATTTTTAAATTATAAGAATAAAAAGAATTATAAATGAATACTATGAACAATTGTATGCCAACAAATTAGATAACTGTCTTAGTTTTTCTGAGCTGCTATGACAAACAGCACCCAATGGGTTGGCTTAAACAATGGAAATTTATTGGCTCAGGTTTTGAGGCTAGAAGAAGTCCAAAATCAAGGTTCAGCAAGCTGATGCTTTCTCCCCAAAGTCTGTGACATTCTGATGCTGGCTGCCAGCAATCCTTGGCTTTCTCTCTGCCCTGAATTACAAGACAATGCCCTCTCCTTTCTCTTCCTGGTTCTATTGACTTCTGGCTTCCAGCTCCTCCTTGTGAATTTCTCTCATTCTGGCTTCTGGTTTCTTTCTCTTTATAAAGCCTCCAGTAATCCAGATTAAGGCATGGCCTCATTCAGTAGGGCCACACCTTAATTAAAAATAGCATTTTCAAGAGATTGTATGTACAATGGATTCACACCCACAGGAATGTGGATTAAGATTAAGACCATGTCTAAACTGGGGTACATAATTCAATCTACCACAATAAATTAGACAAAATGGACAAATTCCTAGAAAGGCACAAACAACTGAAACCAATTCAAGAAGAAATAGAAAATCTTAATAGGTCTATAACATGTAAAGAGATTGAAGTAATGATCAAGAAGCTACTCACACACAAAAAAAGTCCCAAGCCCAGATGATTCACTGGCAAATTCTACCAAACATTTAAAGAAGGATTAATACCATTTCTTCACAAACTCTTCAAAACATGGAAGAGGAGGAAATACTTCCCAACTCATTCTATAAGACCAGTATTACCCTGATACCAAAACCAGACAAAGACATCACAAGAAAAACTACAGACCAATATCTCTTATGAATATAGACAGAAACATCCTCAACAAAACACTAGCAAACTGAATCCAGTAAATAAATTTTAGAAGAAGAATTATACCCCATGACCAAGTGGGGTTTTTTCCAGGATTGCAAGGTTGGTTTAGCATCCAAAAATAAATTAATGTACACCATATTTTCAGATAAAAAACAAAAAACACAGTCATCTCAATAGACACAGAAAGAGAATTTGACAAAATCCAACACCAATTTGTGATAACAACACTCAAAACACTAGGAACAGAAGGGAACTTTCTCAACCCAATAAAAGGGATCTACGAAAAACCTACAGCTAACTTCATACTTACTGTGGAAAGACTAGATGCTTTCCCCCTAAGATCAGGAGCAAGACAAGGATATTCATTCACATCACCTCTATTCGACATTGTACTGGAGGTTCTATTCAGAGCAATTAGACAATAAAATGCAATAAAAGTCATTCAGATTGGGAAGCAAAAAGTAAAACTATCTATTCGCAGTTGACATGATCTTATATATAGAAAATTCAAAAGGATCCACTAAAAACTATAAGAATAAAAGAGCTCAGTAAGATTGCAGGATATCAGATCAACATACAAAATTCTATGGACTTTCTCTACACTTGCAATGAAAAAACTAATAAAATTGAATTAAGAAAACAATTCCATTTACAATAGCAACAAAAATTTAAATATTTATGGATAAATGTAACAAAAGAAATGCAAAACAGATATTTTCAAGAGATCCTATTTACAATGGATTACACAAAACATTGTTGAAGATAACTAAAGAAGATCTAAATAAATAAAGACATCCCGGTTTATGTATCAGAAGACAATATTGTTGAGATGGCAATACTCCCCAAATTATCTATGGATTCAATGCAATCCCTTAAGAATCCCAGCTGACATCTTTGTAGAAATTGACAAGCTGGTTTTAAAATTCATTTGGAAATTCAGAAGACCCATAAACAATCTTAAAAAAAAAAGAAAAAGAAATTCAGAGGAATCATACATCCCAATTTCAAAACTTACTACAAAGCTAAAGTAATTGAGGTAGTGTAATACTGGCATCAGAAATAAAATTGAGAGTCTGGAATTAAGCCTATGAATCCATGGCCAACTGATTTTCGGCAAAGGTGCTAAGAACATTCAATGGAGAAAAAGTGGTCTGTTAAATAAATGGTGCTGGAACAATGCATAGACCATGCATAAAACTGAAATTAGACCTTTATCTTACACCATATGCAAAAATTAACTCAAAGCAGCTCAAAGACCTAAGATAAGGGCTAAACCTATAAAACTCTTAAAATAAAACATAGGAATAAATCTTTGTGACCTTGGGTTTGGCAATGGATTCTTAGATAAGACACCAAAAGCACAATTAGCTAAAGAAAAAATAGATAAATAGGATTTCATAAAATTTTAAAAACTTTTATGTTTCGATGACACCCTCAAGAAAGTGAAAAAGTCCACAGAATGGGAAAAACTATTTGCAAATCATATATCTGATAAGGGACTTGTATTGAGAATATATAAAGAACTCTTACAACAGAACAATAAAAAGGCAAATAATCCAATTTTAAAAGGGGCAAAGGATTTGAATAGACATTTCTCCAAAGAATTTATACAAATGGACAACAAGCACATGATAAGATATTCAATCTCATTAACCATCAGCAAAATGCAAAGCAAAACCATGAGATAGCACTCCATACCCACTAAGATGGCTATAATTAAAAAATCAGATAATAATGTGTTGATGAGGATGTGGAGAAACCAGAACCCTTATACACTGCTGGTGGGAATGTAAAGTGATACAGTTGCTTTGAAAGCATTCTAGCAGCTCCTTAAAGTTAATCATAGTGTTACCATATGACAGCAATTCCACACCTGAGAATATAACCAAGAGATATGAAAACATATATCCATACAAAAAACTTGTACACAATTGTACAAGTAGCACCTTTATTCATAATAATCAAAAGGTGGAGACAATCCAAATGACCATCAACTGATGAATGGATAAAGAAAATGTTATATCCATGCAATGGAATATTACTTGGCAATTAAAATAAATGATACATTTATACATGCTACTTCGTGGATGAACTTTGAAAACATTATGGAAGTGAAAGAAGCCAGTCACAAAAGACCACATATTGTATGATTCCATTTATATGGAATATCCAGACAGGCAAATCTATTGAGATAAAAGTAGATTTGTGGTTATTTAGGACTGAGGGGGATGGAGGGAGATGGGAGATGACTGCTAATGTACCAGGTTTCTTTTGAGGTGATGAAAATATTGTCATATTGATTGTGGTGATGGCAAAATGACTCTGTGACTATACTAAAAAACACTGAATTGTGCACTTTAAATGGGTGAATTGTATAATATGTGAGTTATATAGCAATAAAGTTGCTACAAATATGAGGAAAAAATATAAACAATAACCTTGTAAACCTAGATGAAATATAAAAAGTCCTAAAAATATGAATTTTGCTTAAACTGATTTGTGATATTATAGAAAACAAGTGAATAGTTAAAATCTTCCCACAAAATAAAATGTAGATCCCAATAACACTAACTTGCACAAACTATTGGAGTATAAAAAATATTATAAGCTAGCATTATAATTGTTGATTGGTAAAATAATACCAAATGATTACCAAAACCTGACAAGGCCCTAAGTAAAAGAAAATTTGGGGGACAATTCCACCTATGGGTAAAGATATAAGAATCCTAAAAACATATTAGCAGGGTAGTGGATGTAGTTCAAGTGGTTGAGCACCTGCTTCCCATGTACACAGTCCTGGGTTCAATCCCCAGTATCTCCTTTAAAACAAACAAACAAACAAACAAAACAACATATTAGCAAACTAAATCCAGAAGTGTATGAAAACATTATCCATTATGACAAAGCTGAATTTATTTCAGAAATATGTTTACTTACCATTAGAGGATCAATTAATGTAATTTACTATATTAAAAGAGTAAAGGAGAAAGCCTTTACTCTGTTTTCCTTCATCTCAACAGATGAAGAAAATGATTGGATAAAATTCACCATCCATTTATGATTTTAAAACTTTTAAAGAAAAAAAATCAAATGAAGAACAATACATATACTATATCTCCATTTTGGTAAATAAATAAAGGGGAATACACACACACACACACACATACATATAGACTTAAATGTTCATGGAATATCTCTGACAACTGGTGTCATAAGTGTGTCCAGGGAGGGGATCTAGGTGACAAGGTGACATGAGCAGGAGGTAGACTTTGTCTGCATATTTCTTTCTACCGTTTGAATATTGTACCACACAAATGAACTATTTAAAAATAAAATTTAATTAATAATTCTATTAAGTTTATAAAAATTCTTAGCAAATTAAGAATAGAAGGAATCTTTCTGAACCTGATAAAGAGTATCTAAAATCAAACATCATTCTTAATATTGATATTTAAAGAATTCTCTTTAAGGTCAAGAACGAAGCAAAGATGCCTGCTATTACCATTTCCGTACCATGAGATATTGAAAGACTTTAGCCAGCACAGAAAGCAAGATAAAATATACAGAAAAGGAATACGTGTTGCAAAGAAGAAACAAAACGATCAACATTTGCAGGTGATATGTCTAGCAAGAAAACCCATAATAAACTAAAGACAAACTATTACAATTAGTAAGACAATGTAGTAACATTCCTGACCTTAAAAGCAATAAAAAATTAACTTCATAACAATTGTAATAGCAATAAACAGTGAAAATATAATTTCTAAAAATGACACTATTTACAATAATATTAAAATATATAAAAGAGCTAGGATTTACTCCAAAAGTAGAAGATGTGCCCAGTCATTATCAAGAAAGTTCTTTTAATTTATTGAAATACATTTAAAGAAAATAAAAATAAATGGAGTGATATACCACGTTCATAGAGTAGAAAAGTCAATATCATAAAGATATCAGGTACCCCAAGCTGATCTATAGATTCAATGCACTTCCATTCAAAATTCCAACAAGGTGTTTTTTTTAAGACTTGTCAAGCTGTTTTTAAAATGTATATGAAATCATCAAGTCATTTATGAAGGAGAATAACAAAGCCGGGGTTCTTGCCTTACCAGATATCAAATATTATTCTAACATTACAGGAATTAAGATAATACAACATCGCTGCAAGTATAGACAAAAAGACCACAATAACGAACTCAAAAAAGACCCATGTATACAAGAAAATTTGAATTATGACAGCACTGACATTGAAAATTGTTGGGAAAGAGATGAGACTTTCAACAAACCTACTGGGAAAATTGGTTATGCATATAGAAAAATGATATTGGGGAAGTGTTTTCTGAGGTGGTGACTTCTGACCTGAGATCTGAATGAAGAGTGTGAAGATCATGTGAAGATCTGGAGTTAGGACTGGGTCAGGCTGCAGGAGTGTTGCAAGCAGAAAGAACAAAAAAACACAAAAGGTCAGACAAGAACAAGCTTGGCTTGTTTGAGGGAGGAAAAGAAGGACTGTGTGGTTGGAGCCAGAGAGTAGAGGAGGATTAAACAAGGGTGGAGGGAGATGACCACCTGATACCGGGCTGAACTAGGTGGTAGTGGAGAAAAAGGAGAAAAGCCGGCAGATTCAGCACGTGATTTCCTGGCGGAGTCAATAAGACTTGTCAATGGGGTAACTGGGTTGGTACAGGAAAGAGAGAGAAGTATGACTACTAGGATTTTAGCTGAAAAAAATTACCCTGACGTGTGGGAAGTCTGGGGAATGGGGGGGCGGGTAGTTAAGTTTTGGCAAAGTTAAGTTTCAATGCCTACTGAAGTTCCAAGTGGATATATGATAAATCTAAAGTTGATATGATTCTTGATTCTTGTAAGAAATTTGTTTTCTCTGGAGGCCTTTGGGAATTTTCGCTCTCTCAATGGAGCTCTGAAATGTGTCTAGGTGTGAATGGGTTTGTTTTTTCCCTTCATTTTGTTTGCTGGATCCTTTCACTATGAAGAGTAACATATTCCTTCAGCCCCGATAAATTTTCTTCTGCCAAGATAGACATAGAAAGATGACAGGATGGATGGATGGATGGATGGATGGATGGATGGATGGATGGATGGATAGAATTTCTTTCCCCTCCCTCATTCTCTCCATTCTATTCATCTGAAGTTCCTATTATCTGTGTTGAAAATTGGAAATGCTGGATCTATTCTTCATATCACGTGCTATTTCTTTCCATATCTTTGCTTTTTTGCACTGCTTTCTGGGAGTATTCTTCAACTTGACCCTCTGACTTGAAAATCTGCTCGCAAATGTGTTCGTGCATACACAACTAATCCACTGAAGCTTTTGTGGGTTTTTGTTTTGTTTTGTTTTGTTTGAGTTTTGTTTTGTTTACCTGTTTGTCTTATTTTATCAATCCACAGACTCTCTAATTGGGTCCCCGCCCCATATTAGCTTGTTGTTCCATGGATGAAAAGTCCATTCTTGTCTCTCTCATGATATTAATCACACGTCTTTCAAAGTCTTCTGTTTATTGTTTTCCTTGAATATCAGTTCCTCTTTGTTGAGTTTGGTTTCTCTCTTTTATAATGTTGTTTTTCCTTAAGTGTGTGCTTATTCTTATTAGTATCTCATCTCCTTATTTAAAATTCCTTACTGATCTGCCTGTGGATGTGGTTTCCATATACAGTCTCCAGGAATTATGGTGGAGGGGCTGGAGGTGTTGCTGGGAGTGTGTCATCTAGGCTTAGCCACTCCCCATTCTCCTAGGAACTTCTCTAAGTCTTCGCTTCAAGCACTGACAATCACTGACTCAGCTTGAGAACTATCTCTGATGCCCACTGCCTCGATCTGCCTACTTGCTGCAAATTAGGGTCCCTAACCAGTCATCCTGGTGGTTGCCTCAGAGCCCTTCTCTTGCTCCTTTTAACTGTTGCCTCCGAGCTGAGACCTCCCCAGAAACACTCTCCTCATTACTTTGTTTGGCTGTGGATTCCTCCCACAATCCAATCTCACCTGCTTACCATTTTTCAGGAATTCTCAACATTTCTGGTCTGCTTATTGGCACTTTCTCTTGTTTTCAGTGCTAAGAATTTATTTTTGGTTAAACATATACAAGTTCTATCTTCTACAGCTTTTAAGGAAGATCTCCAAACAACTGAGTCTCCAAATTGGGCTGGTGCCAGGGACTCAAAATCCTTCTGGAACAAATTTGGGACATAGCTTTCTGCTTTGTAAGTTTATCTCAATGAAAATCCATCCATATTCATAAAAGTGAAACTACATTTGAAGGTTTACTCTTATTGAAAAGGACAAAGATAATTATAAAGCTTAGAGAAAAGGGCATATCAGTAAATGGACTACTGGATTCTGAGAGGGTAGATTCTTTTAACACAGATATGGTCTTTTCCCTCAGTGTCTCCAAGCAGTGAGAAACTGTCAGGGCCCTAGAAAGCAGGATAGAAGCCCAAGTAACTTGGGCACGCAGATTTTATGTCAAATGAGATTTATAAATCTATGATCCTGCTACCACAGTGATCTGCCTGGGCCTGGGGCTTGGAGTTCAGGGCTTCACAGCTGCTGCAACCCGGTCCCCAAAGGTGGTGAAGAATGACCCTATGCCCACCAGGGGGAGCCCGGGAGCTGGAGCAGGTCAGCACACCTCAACTCAATCCTGCACTTATTAAAAGAAAATGCACATATATGCATATGTATTTATATATCATTTTACAAATATTGGTATGTACTGTGAAAAATCTTGATTTTTACGAACAATAAAAATAAAAAATAAAAAATTTTAAAAAAAAGATGGTTTATCCCAGAAATACAAGACTTAAACTTCAGGGGGGAAATGTATTGATGGAAGTTACTTCATGAACAGATTAAGAGAAGAGACATATGACCGGGACTTAGCAAAAGACTTGGATTAATGAAGACACAGTATTCCTAGAAAACTTGATTTTATAAAGATGTCAATTCTGTCCCAAATTAGTCAATAAATTAAGGCAAAATCTCAGAAGAAATTCTATGAAGTTTGACAAGAAAACTATAAAATTTATCGGGAAAATAAAATGTGCAAGAATTGTCCAAAGCATTTTTGAAAAAGGCCAGGAAAGGGGGATTTATCTTACCAGATATCAATATACAATATAAAACTATAGTAATGAAAACTGTGTGGTTTAAGGACAGGAAGAGATAATAAAAATTTTTTAGAGCATAATAGTGAGGTATATAAAAAGACTCATAAATATATGAAAAGTTGGTGTATGATAAAGATAGCATTTTTTGATGAGTTTTTAAAAAGGATGAGCTTTACAATAAATTCTCAAGACAATTCCCATCCCAAAAAATCCCCTTTATTACAACTGCTTTCCTCTCTCCCTGCCCCCAGAGCCTCCAGTGGCCACTGGCTCCACATCAATGTTGTAATTTCTTCCATTGCTTGAATCACAATATGTCTATAGTAGAATACAAGTTACAATAAATTCTCTTGGAGCAAGTAAATAAGCTTAACTTATCTCACAACATGCAAGAATTAATTAGTTAATTAAATCCAGATAAGACTTAAATTTAAAAACAAAACTCTAAAAGAAAATATAGAAATGAGAATGTAATTATAACCCTGGGGATATGAAGCAAGAGACACACACATGAAAAAGATAAATTTGACTACCCCAAGTAATTAAACATCTATATAACAAAAAACATCATAAACAAACAAAAAAGTCAAGTGAAAAAAAAAATGTACCACACATATATTAGACAAAGGAATACAACAGAGAATATAGACAGGGCTCCTAGAAATCAATATTTTTCAAAATTAGAAAAATGGACACAAAATATGAAGAGACAATTTATAAAAGAAAAATTACAAATAGCAAAACAATGACATACAAAATGATGCTGAACATTCCTAGTAATCAAAAATGCAAAATAAAACAACAAAGAATCATTTTTTCACCCATGATAATGCAAAATTAAAAAAGACTGATAGCATTCAGCATTAGTCAGGGTATGAAGAAATGGGTACACTCCTATACTTGGTGGAAAGATAAATTAAGACAGCATTTCTGAAGGTAATTTGGTTTTATCTTTCAAAAATTTAAATAAACATACATTTGAACCAATAATTCCCTATCAAGATATCTATCCTGGAGAAATATTTGTACATGTACTAGAGACATGTATGACATTCTTTGCAGCATTGTTTGCATGGCAAAAGAAAAACATAGTATATAACCTAAATGTCCAACAAAAGGAAATGGTCAAATGAGCTATAGCATACTCATATAATAGAATATTTTTTAACAAATCAATTTTATTTATACATATTAATAAAGCATACAATTCATCCAACGTGTACAATCAATGGTATTTGGTATAATCACATAGTTGTGCATTCATCACTTCAATCATTATTAGAGCATTTTCATTATTTCAATAATAATAATAACAAAAGACAGACAAATAAACAAGAAAAAATATGGAATGCATCACAAATTTGCGTGTTATCCTTGTGCAAGGGCCATGCTAATTTTCTCTGTATCATTCTAATTTTAGTATATGTGCTGCCAAAGCGAGCACAATAGAGTATCATGTACCACTGTAAAAGAATCAAATAATTATATGGAAATGTCTCCAAAACATGCAAGTTGTTAAAAGCAAGACTCACATATTAAGGAGAGACACAGAAGATTTTTAAAAGTCACAAATAGAACTTTTAAAGATTCTATTGAATCTTTAACTTCTGAGATTAAAGAAATACATTGGATGGCTAAATGCAACAAGCTATCCTGGATTTGACTCTAAAACAAGGAAACATAAGCAGGAAAAAAGTGATATCCAAATAATCTGTAAATAAATTAATAGTGTTGCACCAATGCTAATTTCCTACTTTTGATAAATGTACCATAGTTATGTAAGATGTTACATCAGGGAAAACTGGGTGAAAGATATACAGAAACTCATATGTGCTATCTTTAGAACTCTCCTGTCAATCTAAAATTATTTCAAAATAAAAATTTTTTGAAAATATATCGTATGAGATTAATATCAAATTAGAACCTGTAGAAGAAAATATTAGTAAACTTTATAACGTAGCAATAGAAACTATCCAAAATGAAACATAGAGAAAGAAAAATGGAAAAATAAAATAAACAGAATATCAGTGAGCTGTGAGACAACTTCAAGTGGCCTGAGACATACAATTGGAATCTTAAATGTATGGGGGGCAGAAAAATGTTTTAAAAAATAACAGCCAAAATTTTTCCAATACACATCATAACCAACTTGTTTAAAACCAGTGATAGGGGAGCGGATGTGACTCAAGCAGTTGAGTACTTGTTTCCCACTGGGAGGCCCCAGGTTTGGTTCCTGGTGCCTAAAAACAAAACAAAACAAAACAAAAACAAAAAACAAAACAAAGCAAAACAAAACAAGTAAACAACAACAAAAAAACTCAGGGGAGCTGATGTAGCTCAGTGGTTGAGCACTGGCCTCCCACATATGAGATCCCGGGTACAATCCCCAGTCCAAAAACTGTGACAAAGAGAAAATCTTAAAAAGAAGCCAGTAAAGAACATACATTATGTACAGAAGAACAAACATAAGAATGACATCAGACCTCTTCTTAGAAACAATGCAGGGAGTGGAGGTGGTTCAAGTCATTGGGTACCCCCCTCCCACATGGGAGGTCCCAGGTTTGGTTCCCAG
>JAQZBX010024903.1:0-29870 GCA_029593785.1 Cabassous unicinctus
AAAAGCTAACCGATTTCTGGTACTTTACATCAGCACCCCTTTGGCAGACTAATACTAGAAGGTATACCGTTTGCTTAAGATCGTATATATAAGTAGAGGAAGAGTTGGAGGGAGAATCTAAGTCTCTCAGCTTAATCCAACACTATTTTAATTTACTTCCTATGCTCTTAAAAAGTTTGCCCAAGTTACATTGTGACAATGTGAATCCTGTGTTTGTGGAGGCATTGCCAGCTTGGCCATCACATTTCTTGAATTTATCCATTTAACAAGCTTTTACTGAGGACCTACTATGTGCTAGGCACAACAATGAGACCAATAGACATTCTCCTTTTCCTCGTAGGATTTACCATCTAGTGGGGAAGGTAATCAGGTAATCACATACAATTGTAATTCCACCTTCCAGCTGTTCCACATTCACATTAGTAAATATCTCCAAGCTCAGGTTCATTATCTATGAAATGGTGTTAATAAAATGTGAAGCTTAAATGAGATCATGTGAGGGGCTTACCATAATGTAACCCACTGTAAGTTCTTTGATTAAGTTTAGCTATTATTATTTTCATTATTGCTATGAAAGAAAAGTGAATAGCTTTGTGAGAGATTATAAGGGATGTGTGTGTGTCTATGTGTACATGCATGTGTGTATTTGTGTGTGCACATGTGTGCATGTGGTCACACTGACTTAGTATGGAAACCTACTATGTGTAGGACTCCATTGGTTGCTGAAAGCACTGGTCAAATGTTTAAAAGAAACCTTGGTATAAAATTTTCCCATTGATTTATTGGTTGTGTAAATTGTGATTTTATCATGAGACGTATTTGTTTCTGTCTGTATTTGGAAGTTGGGTCAGTACATCTGGTGACCATGGGAAATTATGGAATGTCAAAAGAATTGGAGACTCCTAAACTGAAATTTAATGTATTGAGCTACAGGGCTGTTAGAAAAAAAAAAGATTGCTGAAAGAGGAGAAGGGGGTGGCGTGGAGATGCTGTGTGTAGCACACAATGTTTTCCAGTAATTTAACTTCTGGATAAACAATTATAAACTGTTTTGGGTTGGAAGGAGAGAGGTAGTATCTGTTCAAAAGAAGGAAAGGAGTTGATTTCTAAGTCCACTATAGTTAAAACATTTGAGGTTTTTGATTATGAACTTGAGAAAGTAGCACAACCAATGATGTGAGTAAAGAAAAAGATCATAGAGGAGCAGTGAGGATCTTGGGGCATCCAGACTCTCTGGACATGGAATTATTCTGCATGACATTGCAATGATGGATACAAGCCATTATACATTTTGTCAAAACCTATAAAATTGTACAGTGCAAAGGGTAAACGGTAATGTAAACTATAGCAATACTTCAATATGTGTTCATCAATTGTAACAAATATACCACACTAATGAAAGATGTTGTTAATGGGGAAAAGTGTGAGAGGGGAAGGGAGTGAGGTATATGGGACTCCCCTGTATTTTCGATGTAACGTTTATGTAATCTAAAGCTTTTAAAAAATAACAATAATAAAAACCAGAAGGGTGTGGTCAAGAACACCATGGAAAATGAAGGGAGGGACAGAGGAGAGGAAAAGAATGCACTTCTGAGTTCTGTTTTGTCTGCAAGTCATTGAGACATGAATAATTTTGAATTGCAGAAATGTTTCTGGTTTGTTTGTTAGGAAAAGAATCATGAATATGTAAGCACAGAAATATCTTTTACATATAAAATATAAACAAATAACCCTCAGAGAAAGGTATTTTCTCTTTGCATTTCCCTAGAAGGAGAAACATATGAAGCAATAAAAGATCAGAAGGTGCTTTTTTGAGAAGAGGGAGAAGGGACGAGGCATCACCACCACCTCCTGATCCCCATCCTCCTTGGCATGACTGGAGAGTAGCTGGGTGATGGTTTTACATGTATTTCACCCTGGCTATCACAGCTGTCCTCTTAAATTTCTTTCCTGGTCACACTTTTCCTACTGCAGAAGCTTTCAGTGTAGCAGGGTGATTCTGAGACTTCTTAGGAAATGTAGGTGGTGAAATATAAAAACAAAAAGCAAGGGAATGGTTTGCACACAGTTCAGGATAGTGGTTCCTTCTGGGCATGCATTGGGCAAGTAGCAGACAGGATGAGCTCCACAGAGATGCTTTAGCCCCCTCCCTGGAAAACCTTTACTCCTAAAGGAGGTCTATTTATTTTCTACTTAATTGTAGAAAATGATTTGGGCTCTCTCAAGGCTCCTGTGGATTGACCACTGATGTCCTTTCCCAAGAGAGGCACTTTTTATTTTGCCACTTTTGCCTCATATTCAATAATTAAAGCTATCAAGGCCCAGATGTGGACTCATAGGCCTCAAGCTCTTAGGTCTCACTGGCCATGCTCCCGTGTCTGGGACTCTTCTGGGGCAAGATTGTGAAACCTCCAGTTCTGGTCCCTTCCTCTCCCAGAAAGGAAGACCAACCATTTGCCAAGACCATGGACTTTGGCATCAGAGTCTGGTGCTCAAACCTCAGCTATGCTACTTCTGGAATTCTCATTTTGGGGAATTAACTTCTCAGATACTAACTCAACTGTATAAGAGATACAATACCAAACCTGTAGGGTGTTGTGAGAATTAGAGATAGAAAGTGCTTAATTGGCACTGTTAGTATGAGTCATAACAACTAGCTCAGATATGTGGCCTTGCTTGAGAAGCATTAACCATCATTAAATAATTCTTGATATAACTAACTCTGGTTTAGACTGCAGGGTTTCACAATTACCCTTGTGAGAAGCATCTCAATTGTAGATCACCTCCTGCAATTTGGGGTATCCACCCATGATACCTTGATTTAGGGCATTTCCCTTTCTACAACTTAATACATATAAGTCTTGATGAACAGCCATCCTACTGCATCTCAGTTTCAATTGTGAAATCCAGAGTGAATTTTATATCTAGGTGTATGTAGCCTGTATTTCAAGTTACACTGTTCCAACTATTTTCTCTAAATTTGTGGAAAATCAGTCCAGCAGTTTTTGTCTGATCATTAACAGACAGAGGTAGAAATCTAATTTTATTCATATGCATGAAATAGATTATAACAAAAACATCTGCATCTGTCTGTGTCATTCTTAGCACTGGAGGGACGGGACGTCTATTTTATTTTTTCTTTGGTACCCAGTGCCCAAACTTTGCATTGTTTAGTAATTTACTCAGCAAGTATTTCATATTTACTGAGCATCTCTTAAGTGTTAGCGACTGTCCTGGATGCTGGGGTAGAGCCATGAACAAGGTAGATATGCTCTTATAATCTTGGGAGAGAGAGCCATTAAGCAAACAACTGAACAAATAATTACTAGTGATGTACAATGAAGGAAAAAGAGAGGGTGCCATGAAATGTAACATGGCGACCTAACATGGCAGGATATTTCTGGTCCAGGAGATTTAGAGGCTGGAAGAGGTATCAGGAAAACCTGAGCAGTGCGTCCTCCTGCCCTGAGCTTGATTTACTGGCTCTTATTATCTGGCCAGTCTAGATGCCCTGAAGACTAATGTTCCAGCTGATGTCCGTACAAGGTTGTTCTACTCGGCAGGTACCATGATTTAGATGTGCTTTCTGCTTTCATATTTGTTGCCTCTTTTAGTCCTCACAACAACTCAGTGTGTTTAGTATAAGCCATACTTATACCTAAACTGGAGAAAGCTGAGGTTCAGAAAAATTATGCAGTGTGACTAGCATCCTAAGGCTCCTAATTGCCTATGCCTAGAAAAAATCTTGTCTTCTGATTTCAAACAACCTTCTGTATACAGTGGTTTTCTTTTTCTTTTTAAAAACATTTTTAGTAACAGTCTTTTTTCTCAAGCAAAGCCCAGTATTTAAAGCCGTAGGAGGAGCACTGTCTTGGTTGAATTAGGGGTGGAGAATCAAATTGCCATCAGTTCACTCTCACCTTTGCCCCCAGACAGCTTCTAAAATACCTTGGAAGGATCAAAGGATTGTGTAAGGCATGGTTTTAAAACCACTACTGTACAACATATTGCATATCTCAGCTCACAAAATGAGCATCTTAGGAGTGGATGTGGCTCAAGCAGTTGAGCACCCACCTCCTAAATGGGAGGTCCTGGGTTCGGTTCCCAGTGCCTCCTAAAGGAAAAAAAAAACACAAAAAACCAAACAGGCAGCAAGCAAAAAAAACAAAAACAAAAACAAAAACAAACAAAAAACAGAGGGCGCCGTCTGGGGGGGGGGGCAGGGAGCAATGTGCAGTTTAGTATAAGCACAATTAAATGCCAACAGTGATTGTGAGGGAGATCTCTCTAAACCCAGTCAATGAGCAACCCCTGCTAAATATTTATGAACACTAATATTGGCCAAGCCTTCCTAATCTCTGGTTTATTTGGATTTTCACCTGTGATACTTTTATGTTAACAAGGAGGCTGGATTTGTCAGGGAAGAGTGCCTTGCCTCCATCCACGTGCACAGTAAGTATTTGTTGATTGGACTTCATAGGTTATCCCTGGGGGAGGAAATATTTGAGTGACTGCTAGGCAGACCGTGCTCCTCCCTCTGGGACACAGCAAAGATGTAGACTATCTGGGTTCTGCCCTTGAAGACTTCACAGTCCAGTTGCAGACAAAACATGTGTGCTGGAACAATTAGACAACTCTTTAAGACAGAAAGTAATCAAGTGCTAAATCATGCATTATAGCTAGTGGTGCTATGAAAGGTTGAAGAAGAGAGATTAATGGGAGAGAAATGGAGTAATGGAGGTTAACTGCAGAGCCGAGTGAACAAAAGGATAAATTGATAGAAATGAGAGAGAGAAAGGAGAGGGCATTCAGCAGGGAGAGTTTCAGAAGAAAAGGCCAGATGCAGGAATCAACATGACTGTGCAGAGAAGAGATTAGAAACAGGTTTGAGTGTTGGGAAAACTTGCTGGGAGCGGGGTAATAAGAAAGGACACTGGTTAGGGTTCAGTCGGTGGATTAATAGAGTATACCCCCTAATGCAGGGCACAATCACAGGTACTCAAAAGAATAAAAGGAGTCAGAACTCTAGTGTCTTGGCCCCAGTTCCTGTGAGTATTCATAGTGTATAGGTATAACCAGAGTCTACAAAGCCAGATAGAAGAGCTATTCGTTGATGTTATGGTCAGCAGGGAACCATTGAAGGCTCTGTAGGAGGGAGTGATATATTGGAAATATTCTATTGAAAGATTGAAGGGATGCTGCCTTTCATTTATACGCATTACAAACTTGAGTCTTCTGATGCTTGCAAGCACATGATGATGAACCAGCTTGGGGTAGATTTTGTGATATTCTTGATAATTACTTCTAATTAGTTAAGAACAGTTCTAAATAAACAGTAAATGTTAATAAATCCAAGTCCTCTTATGAACAATAATTTGATAAATTATGCAAATAATGAAACATGAAGATGCCTGACTTAGGAAAACTATTAGATAATGTAATGTCCCTCTAATGATATTCCTGCCTTGATATTTTTGAAAACACAGAAAGTACATTCCATTAATCAGTCTGTTGTATCAGGCAAGTACCAAACATCACCTCTGTGATGGTGATGTCCTTGTGTATTGATTTCTGTGAATCAGGAACTAAAGTATTGCCTCCCCCCCCCCCATTTATTTTCTGACCTGTAGGCTGGGGGTCTCTACAATTCAGAGGACAAACATGCTGGGTAGGTCCCTCAGATCAGAGGATGGAGAGGAATAGGAAATTAGACAGTGATTTGGTGCTTCTGTGTTAGCCAGTTGCTATGTCCAAATTATGATTATGATGATATCTATCATTTGTTAAATGCCCAGCAAGGTATGAAAGCCATTACATTCCTTATCTCATTGAATCTTCAGAATACTCTGTTGGAATATGTATTTTTGTTACCTCTATTTTCCATATTAGGCAACTTGGTCTTGGAAATTGAGCAACTCACTCAGAGGCAGACAGCTAGAAAATGATAGAACTGGATATTTGAATCTACATTTCCTGACCAGAGTCTATTATGTTAATCACCTCATTATCCTGCTTCTCCATTATGATGATAAAGATTGAGATTATGATTTCTGTGGCAGACATTGCTAGTTGCCTACCCAATATCTAATCTTGCTTTTTCCATTACCAATAGAACCCTGATTTTGTTTGAGTAGGCAGTGTACTCAGCTACAAAATTTAGCCAGACTCCCTTGTACCTAAGGGTGGCCATGTGATATAATTCTGTCCAGTGAGACAAAAGCCAAGGGTTCTTGCTGATTTCCCAGTAAAGGCACAGGTCCTTCCCGCAACTCCCTTACTCCTATTCCTACCTTGAATGTGGATGCAAAGACTGAGGTATAGCAGCCACCTTGCAACCAGGTGGGCAGAATCCAGCTGCTAAGATAGTAAAGCAGGAATATGGAAGTAACTTGAGTCACTTTTCTTGGGCAGCTGCCTGGATCTTGGTATACCTATCTCCTAACTTCTTATTGTGTGAGAAAACCAAATATTTTACTATTTAAGCTACTTCTATTACTTGTAGCTTAGTGCAATCTTAACCAATAAAATCATTATGTCTTTATAGCACTTGTCACACGTCAGGGTTTTTAGTTGTGACACTGTTGACATTTTGGGTTGGACATTGTCAAATGGCCCCTGGTACTGGGGGGAGGGGAAAAAATTGCTCTAGTTGAGAACCCCTGCCATACAGCATCTCATTGTTCTTAGAGGTAGGTAGAGACAGGTTTAACCAATTTAAAAGATGAGGAAACTGAAGCTCTAAGACACGAGACCTGCCAAGATTTATAATATCAGTAAGTGGAGGGCCCAAGATTGGAACCTAGGACTTTTGGCTCCAGGTTAAGTATAATTTCCTTTGCAGTGTTTGGGTTATTTGTTTTGATAAAGGCCACTGATTCAATTAGTTGGATGAAACTCTGCTTTAGTCACTGCCTGATTGATGTAAAGAGGCAATGCAGCAGGATAAAGCAGAGTCTTCAGTGAGCAGAAGATAAAAAGTATAATTTCCCCCTTGCACCCTTGAACAGAAAGAATTTATTCAAAGTTTCAAAAGACAATTCACAGATGAGGCCCTCCTAAATGTTCTTACATCATTGTCCTGTCTGTGGTTGGGTTATTTTCTCTTATTATTATTATTTTTAAAATATTGGTATAAGCAAGCAGAATTCAAAATTTTCCCTAGTTTTTTTCTCTCCCCATTGATATTAGTCCTTAGTCAACCCTAAGGAAGGAAAAAAAAGACGGTTGAAATGATTCCAATTTGATTTGATTCTCTTTACCCCCACCATCATTTAATATGTCTCTAGCAAATACCAGCCACGTACTCTCTCAGAGTCAAATGCCTCATCTGACTGCTCTGGTGTTTCTGGAATTCTCAGCTGGGATTGCCCACTGGGGTGTGATCTAAGAGCATCACTATCAGCTTTAATTCTGGACCTGTAAGAGAAAGAGCACAGACTCTCGTAGCCCATTGTTAGCTGCCAAGAAAACTCTTCTTCAGTGGAAATATGGAGCAAGGAGAGCCTCTTGAGGGAAGAGGGTTTCTTCAAGGGAAGTGTAATTTCTTGACCCTCTTCAGCCTTGACCTTTGGCTCTTCCTCATTTTTTTTTTTTTTAAAGCTTTCAGACCAAAAGTCTATTTATTTTTTAAGTGCATCTCTATCTGGTGTCTTCAGAGAATCCCTGCAAAGTCTGCTAGACTTGCTAATAGCTACTAAGGCTAAATCATGTTTCCTTGCTTACTATCAGCCTCTCAACATCATCTGGGCTTATTTGGGGGGGGGGGAAGTTATTGGGTTGTTTATGAATAAATTATGGAATGTTCTTCTTGACAAGTTGTTTACCATGCCATCTTGTGACACTAAGGTAGACAGATGAGTACTCTTAAAGGGAACATTATAATAGAGGTGAATATTTATTGGTGGTTTTTGTCTCATTTTTCTTTTACTCATTTTTAAATAGATTTTATTTTCCTATATTGTATGCTGTCTTAAGTTCTTTTCATTTTTTAAATAAGGCAGGGCATAATTAAATGAATAGCAAATTTATGAACCCAAATTTGTGAAACATGAACTCATTATATCGATAGGGAATTATAAAATTATTTAAAGAAACAGTCATAGATCTGTTTCAACCTAACAGGTAAATTGAGAAGATGAAAATGCATATTGATGCATCAATATGAATATGCTCTGTAACTGGAAGAGTTGGTATTTACTGGTATTTACAAACCAATTGAATCCATTCATTTATTGATTGAACAAATATTTATTTCATGCCTACTATGTGATAGGCATGGTATTAGATAATATCATGATTTTTTCCATGATAGGAGAGTCAAATATAAAAATTACCACTTGTCTAACAATAAAAGGTAGTGAAAGTGTAAAGTGCAATAGGAACAGTAATGAAGAGGGATATGAAAGTGGCAACTTACATTTATATGGCACTTTACAATTTATATTATAATATCTTTATTGTGGAGAGCTCTAATTTTCCTTCCTCATGATCCTATTGGAGAGGATTTCTGCTTCCCTCCAAAAAATGGGAAAACTTGAGAGTGAACATTTTCTCCCTTCTCTGCTCACCTTCCTGAAGGGGAATGAGGACCAAACTGACTATGAAAAGCATGATTTCTATTGGACCACATTCCACCCCCCCAGGGTGCATAGTTGCTGCATTGAAAAGGTAACATAATATAATAACAGCATCACAGATGTAGGATCAAATCCTGGTTCTGCCACGTATGAACAGGTTGATCTTAGGGATAAATTCCTTAATTTGTTGAGCCTCAGTTTCCTAGTCTGTAAAATAGAGATAGCATCATCACTGTTGTCAGTTGTTTTAAGAACTAGACATTATGTATACAGAGCACCAAACACCATGTCTGAGTGTAATAGGCACTCAATAAATATTTGACCTGAGTTTGAGTTGAGATATGAAGCCAAAGGAGAGCATTGGAGGTTACAGGAAAGTTGAGAGCAAGATGTAACTGAATGAGCAATTGGGAGGTCATCTGGAAGAATTCCAAAATGGAGTACAGATATATAGGGTGGGGATTCCAGCATGAGCCAGTGTGAGAGTTTTGCTTTCATTTATAGCAGCTAAAATAAGATGGGTGTTATACATCTTGGACTATATTGAACTCACTGAGCAGTGGATTCTTTCTTAGGAGAGATTCTGATCTTTTTGGGGGGTAGCCATTAGTTGGGTGGTAAACTGTGTGGTACAGATACAGTGCTCCAGGAGGGGATAAACCAGCTTGTCATTTTCTCCATGGTTTCTCCAGGATCTAGAATAGAACTGAGCATATCTCATTGCTCAATAAATATTTGGTGAACCAGTGAATAAGTCTCAGAGTTAGGAGGGTGCTGTAGGCTTGAATCAATGGAGAATACTACTTGTAAGAGGTGGCACTTGAAAAAGACCTTGAAAAATGAGTAGACTTTGGGAAAAGGAAGGAGGACATTTTAGAATGGTTAGGACAACTTTAGAAAATATTTTGTCCTGTAATCTGAAGGACTGGGAGAGAGCTGATCATTCACAGGAGAAATCTTGTGTATTGCTGAATTACAATGTGATGGATTCAGATATAGCATTTGTATCTCTTTGGAAAATAGTAGAGATAACTACATTGACCCTGCGACTCAGTGGTTTGTCATATCAAATCATGTTTTCCATTTGGGATTTTCCAGGTTAGTGGCAAAACTCTTCCTCAGAAACATGCTATTTAGAAATACTTCTTCCTTCCTGGGGAAATTCGTGGGACAAGTGGGAGGATAAATGGCAAAATAAAAAGCAAGCTTTGAGACCTGCACCCCCTACAAATGCATCCGAGTCATAACTGAGCAGTCTTGACACTCTCCATTAATTTAATGAAATTAATTTTTTTCATATACCATTTTTAATGCTATAAAACATTTTACAGTGAGAGTCAAAACGAGATAATGAGATTATGTTTTATGGAACCATGCAGTAGAAAGTTTCCTATCATTAGTAAGATGGAAGAACACATTAAAAATGGTGTGGATAGAAGAAAATTCTAAAGTAGCAACCCAAAGAGAAAGGGCAGAAGCAGGATGTGGCTCTCAAATCTTGTGCTGGTTTGAGTCTTTTGTGGATCCCAGAAAATTATGTTCTTAAGCTAACCCATTCCTGTGCATGTAAACCTACTGTATGGGGGACCTTTTGGTTAGATTCAGTTAAGGGACCTTTTGATTAGATCACTTTTGATTAGATTGCTTCATTTAAGGGCCTTTGATTAGATTGCAGGACCCAGGGTGGGTCCTAATCCTCTTACTGAAGTCCTTTATAAACAGAACTAAAAGAAGAGACACACAGAGAAAAAGCCGCAGAAATGGAGAGAAGGAAACCAGGAGCTCAGAGAGGAACCTGAGAGAGAGAAAAGCCACAGACTGAGCAGCCCGAAGCAGAACTAGCAACAAGGCCTGGAGGAGATGGGAGAGATGAGCCACATGCCTGATTGCCCACAGCTGAGCATGGAGAGAAACCATCTTTAGATGCTGCTGCCATGTGCCTGATTGCCCACAGATACAGCTTGGTGAGACAGCAACTCTGATGATGCTTGGATTTGGACACTTTCATGGCCTCAGAACTGTCAGCTTTTAACCTCATAAATTCTGATTATAAAAGCCAACCCATTTCTGGTATATTGCATTGGCAGTCTTTAGTAAACTAAGATAGAGATTGGTACAGAGAGTGGGGTGCTGCTGCTATAAGAATACCAAAAATGTAAAAAGGGCTTTTAAAATGGGTAAGTGAAAGATACTTCTGATGAGACCTTAGACAGAAATGATGACTGTCATTGCAAACTAGAAGGAAGGCAAGCATACAGTTCATCCGAAGTGTACAGTCAATGGTATTTGGTCTAATCACATAGTTGTGCATTCATCACTTCAATCATTATTAGAGCATTTTCATTGAGAGGTGAAGAATTTTTTTTGTCTGTTTTTGGTTTATTATTACATTTATTTTTAAAAATGGTCTCTGAAATTTTGATAGGCATTACATTGTATCACTAAATCTTTTGGTGGGAGAATTGCCACCTTAACTATATTAAATCTGCTATTCCATTCAAAAAAAAAAAAGTGGCAGAGAACTTGGCAAAATTGACTTCTGATGCTAGATGGAAGGCAGAATTTGAAAGTGACGAGCTTGGATATTTAGCTGAGGAGATTTTCAAACTAAATGTGGAAGGTGCAGCCTGGCTTTTCCTTGCAGCTTATAGCAAAATGTGAGAGGAAAGGGATAAGCTAGAACTGAACTCCTGGGCACAAAGAAACCAGAAATTGATGGTTTGGGAAATTCTGAGCTTCCGGAAAATGAGTCCCCAGAGAAAAGAGCCCCACATGAGGATTTAACTAAACATGGAGCCAGCACAAAGCTCTCTTTCTTTTGCCACAAAAATAGCTCAACTTATTGGTGGGATTCAGAGTGAGCCTAGGATAAGAGGGGCTGTACACTTGCACTTTTTAGAAAATTTAGGCCAAGGAAAATAAAGTGATCCTTCTAGTTGCTCATTCATGAAATAGCTTGGTATAGTAGAAAGATTATGATATTTGGAGTTAGCCAAATTTGAGTTCAAATCCAGTTCTGCCATTCACTGGCTGTCTGCTTTTGCCTCTCTGTGACTCTCAATTTCCTCACCACAAAATGGGCATGAAAACCTGTCTCATAGGGTTATTGGTAAGGCTTAGTTTAGAAAATGCTTTAGCACACAGATCAGCATATAGGAGATGCTAAACAAATATTACTTTTTATCTCTTCTTTTGTTAGTAACAGTAAGAACAGGCCAGGCTATCACATCCTTACTGCAGCCGTGTGTGTGTGTATGTGTGCATCTGTGTGTGTATGTGTGTATTGGGTGGTAGGGGTGGGGAGGGTACACCAAATAGTATAGGTTGTCTATTCAGCATCCATTTCTCCCATCCCCATGCTGGCAGGTTTCATTCCATCTCTACCCTAAGTGACTTGAACAAATCTGGATCTGCCTTAGCCAAGAATGGTGGTCCTATTCTCTTGACAATCAATTATTGGTCTAAGTGTGGGCATTGTGACTCAATTCTGGTCAGTGTGATGTAAGGGGAATTTTACTGGGAGACTTTGGAGGAAGTTTCTTTGTTCTTCAAAAGAGATATTTACAGAAGAAATCGTCTGTTCTCTTCTCCTGGATGTTTTCCCATCTACACAAGATGCATGGAACTGCAGTAGCCATTTTGGGAATAGGAGGGAAATTAGCTCAAGGAAATGTGCTATAGAAAGAGAGAAGGAATCTGGGTCGTGGATGGTAGTGGTTATATTAGCCAACTCTGGAGTGCTTTATTCCCAGACTTCTGTTCTGCGAGCCAATGCACCCCTTTATTGTTTTAGCCATTTCAAGTTGGTTTTTCTATTATTTGTAGCTGAAGGCATCCTAATTTAACTATTAAGTGGTAGAACTAGTATAAAAATGCTAGAAGCCAGGTAGTATTTCCTTGGTGAGGAGATTGAAGTCCAAAGAATTTAAGGGACTTATTCAAGAAAATTAATTGCCCAGACTGGCCTAGAATCTAGGTTTCTTGATTCTGTGTCCTGAATTTCTTAGTTTACGTTTGCCAACCAAGCTTTTATGATGCCAGCAATGAGTAGAGAAGCAGAGATCTGTCTATTGGATTCACGCATTCATTAATAAATATTTTTTGTGTATTTTCTATCTCCACAGCTCTGTGCTAGATATTGGGTATACAGAGGTGAACTAAAGGAATTGACCCCTGCTGCTTGCTCAGTTGGGACTGCTTTTCTGGGTGTGTTAGAGAAGCTCAGCCATGAATGAGGGTGATGCCTCAGAAGCTGAGAGCCTGCTGCCTCCATTGAGAGCTCACACCTTGTATTTCAGCAGAGAGTGGGGAATGGCAGGGACTGAGGAAGCTAAAAAACTCTGGCTACTGGGCGAAGCATGCTGGGTAAGTCTGCTTGATCGTGACCCTTCGAGAAAGCACTTAGATGTTGCTTTCTGAATTAATGGAAAGCTTCTTGAAGGCAGCCACTGCTTTTCTTCTATCATTGTAAATGTGTTTTGGCTGTGCTCTGCTGGCCTAGACATCTCCCAAGGTAAGGCCACAGCAAGAGTGCGAAAGAGGCAGTGGTATGCTAGTGAATGTTCAACAACCTGCTCTCTGGGGGAAAAAATCCTCATTCATTGAATTTGCTGGTTTCTGTGATGTAAATACTCTTACCATGGCTGATTTCAAGCTACCAGCACAATCTTAATCAACTCCAGACATTCCTGAAAATTTAACACTAGGCTCTGGTTCAACAAGAACCAGCTCCAGCATACCTCTGGAAAGAGACATCCTGAGTCCCCTGTGAAATTGTCAGCTCCCTGACATACCTGGAGGGGAGAATATGAGTGTTACAGGTGATTTCCAGGGGCTGGGGCCAGTATCAGCATGGACATTTTCCTCTAACCTTCGTATCCACTCTCTCTACCTTTGAAATGCAGGCTGACTTCTAGTGCTTTCTCCTCTCCCTAGCCTCCCCCTTTGCAATTTTTAAAAATCTCTGATTAAAAAAATAATTTGAAGAAAGAGAATAAAAATCTCACTTTCTGTTTAAACAAGAGACATTTTTTTCAAACTTGTTATTGATTTTTCTATTTTTCCCAGAATGCATCAAGTTAGAAAAAAGAATATGACTTTATTTTTCCTGCCAGGGAAAAAGCAAAAAACAAAGACCCTCTGGGCTTTTCCTAACACCGCAGATCAGCTCTTCCTGAAGAGTATTCAGAAGTGAGATACCCTGCACCAGGACGTGGGCTCCCTAAAGAGGAGCTCCTCGTGCCAGCTGATTCAGATGCTCAAAGCTGCTCCTCTCCTCTGACAGGAGTTAAGCTTTTACTTGTTCAGCTTGTAAAGTAGAGCTGAGACTATTACGGACTCGAGATATGAATTCTATTAAGGAAAGAGCATTTAGGAATGAGAGCATTGCCATCTTTGCTATTACATCATCTGTAGATTAGTCATAAAGTTCTGAGGACCCTGTCTGATCTGGAGCTTATTTTAAATAGCAGATTTCATGTGACTAAATAGCACAATTGTTGGTTGCTATCTTCAGTGGACAGTTACAGTGCAGATTAAAAAAATGAACGTTTTTTAAAAGCAATTAAATGGACAGGAGGCCAATTCTGGTGATGGAAGAAAGCAAAGAGAAAATAATAACTGAAATATAATGGATTTTAAAAATTAAAAAGCAAGTTAATTTGTCATTATTGGGAAGAACAACCACCAATGTTGGGGCATTTACCTGGGCTCAACTACTGGGGTTTTAAAGCTATGCTGTGTAGATGAGTGCCTTATTTTTTTCCTGTCTTGAGTAAAAAGGAAGTATTTATTGGAAATCAGAAGAGTGAAGGGTTAGAGGTTGTCTCCTTCCTTCACTGATGTAGGACGTCTTTGTTTATAACTGTGCCTGCCTAAAAGGTGTGAGCAGAGAACATCTTGGGAAGAAAGACATGGTGGGCTGCTGTTTAGAATGGCAGGAAAGAGCGATGTGTGCGAGAGAAGAGGGCAGGTGGGGGAATATTTATTTCCAGGACAACAGTCTCCTGTTGGTGTAGCAGAAGGTGTCCTAGCTCTGAAGTCAGGCATACCTGGATACAGATTTTGTCCCTGCCAAATGGCGTGACTGTTGGCACATTTCTTAACTGATGTGAGCTTCCATTTCTCATCTGAGGAACGGGACTAGCGTGCCAGGGTTGTAGTGAGGATTAAACGAGAGTGTACATTGATGCACAGTGTGCACTCAGTGAACGTCACTCCTGGTGCAGGGGCCTGACCGATGGCTCTGAGCCAAAACGGCAGTTACAGGTATGCTGTTTGTGGTGCACAGCCCCATTTTTATTGTATTTCCCACCAGGTCTGATGGGATTCTGTGGGCCAGGCTTGATGGCATTTGGGCAGACTGGTGAGCCTCAGAGACTGTTCTCGCCCTCCCAGGCTCCCTGTACAAGGAGACCCTGCAGGCCCCTGAAATCCTGCCTGGGGGACAGGGTTTGCACTGTTTGGAGAAAGGACCTGGATCACGAGGAATTTGTAGCTGACTGTCTTCAAAGTGAGCCAGTCCCAATCTGCAAACAGGTGGTGGGGGTGGGGGTAGAACTTAATTAAGTTTATTTTTCGGGGAGAGTTATTATTTTACTGTTTTCTCTGTAAATGCAGTGCTGACTCATTTCAGGAAAAGTAAAATCAGCAAACACAGAGAAACCCAAAGAAGAGAACATAAAATATGCAAAATTCTCCCACCCACATTAAGACATTAGGGTTGAGCTTCTCAAACTTTTCGTTCTTAATGAATGAATTTGTTTCCTTAGGAATGAGTTCTACTTCTTATTTTAAACCTACATTTGTTTCAATATAAACATCATGTTTTAAGTTAAATTATTTAATGTCCCTCACTCCCAGATCTTTGAGTACAACTGACTTTCTGTGGATAATACCATGGCTTCTTTTACCAGCAGATACTCCAGAACCTGCTCTAGTTTTGAGATAATTTTTCCAGATCATTTTCTCACTTTCTGTGCATATATATACTACAGTGCTTATAGCTTTTTGCTCTGGAGAGTTAAAATCAAGGGTACTTAAATAATTTAATGTTTTGCTTGTCTATATTTGTCAATTTCTCTGTAATGAACATGTGTTACTTTCATAACAAGGAAATATATATATTGAAATCTGCTTGCATATTGGGTATTGTGTATACTAGAAATGTATTAAGGGCCTGTAAATATGCTATGTAATATATATATGGCTTTTTATGGCAATATATCATGAACATTTTTTAAAATATATTTTTAATTTGTTTTTAAAAGATACTTAGATTACATAAAATGTTACATTAAAAAAATATAAGGGTTTCCTATATGCCGTACTCCCCACACTTCCCACTTTCCCCCACATTAACAACTTCTTTCATTATTGTGGTGTATTCATTGCAATTGATGAACTCATTTTGGAGCATTGCCACTAAGCATGGACTATGGTTTACATTGTAGTGTACACTCTCTCCCACTCAATTGTGTAGGTAATGGCAGGATATATAATGGCCTGTATCTGTCATTGCAATGTCACTCAGGACAATTCTGAGTCCCGAAAATGCCCCAATATTACACCTCTTTTTCCCCTCTCCCTGACTTCAGCACCTCCAGTGGCCATTGTCTCCACATCAGTGATATAATTTCTTCCATTGCTAGAATCCCAGTAAGTCTACAGTAGAATATCAATAAGTACACTCTAGTCCATCTTTTATTCCCCAATCCTGAGGATTCTGGGATTGTGATGCCCATTCCACCTCTAATTGAGGGGGTTTCGATCCCATTTGGGTGATGGATAAGACTCTCTTGCTTGCAGTTATAGACTCTTTCAGTTCCTTGGTGTGGTGGTTGTCCATCCTTACCTCCTTGTTGGTTGTCCTGGGTGAGGCCAATGAACTGTAGAGTAGGTGTTGCAACTGCTCTGAGGCTCAGGACCCAGCTGGCACATGGACAGCCCAGAGATTCAAGTCTCTTGGATGTACACCTACCAACTCCAGCACCAACTATAGGTTTGAATAGAAGGGACAGAAGAGGCATGTGTAGAGAAGTCACAACTGAGTCCATCTCTCGGGAGCACAAACTCCAAAGTAGGGCCTGCTGGCAAGGCACCAAACTCCGGAACTATCTGCCATGACCGTAGGACCTGGGTGTCTCCAGAACCCTCAGGAGCCCCACTATTTGGGGTAGTATCTACTTTGGCAGTCTGTGAGATCCTGCTGAGATGTGCATAAGCATTGCCTCTCTAATGACCTCCCGACTCACTTTGAAGTCTCTTAGCCATGTAAACTCATTTGTCTTTAACTTTTCCCCCTTTTATTCAAGGTCTTTTTCCAGTTGCATCACCAGCCAGTATTTGGTAGTAATCCTTCAGTGCCAGGGAGGCTCATCCCCAGGGGTCATGTCCCACACTGGGGGTAAGGTAATGCATTTATATGCTGAGTTTGGCTTAGAGAGAGGCCACCTTTGAGCAACAGGGAGGCTCTCAGGAGGCAACTCTTAAGCACCCTACAACACTAGGCTAAGTTGCAATTTCAGGAGCAAAGGATCATAAGCATAGTTGTCAATATCAAGGGCCCATCAGTGGATCATCCTTCTTCACTAGTCATTGCCCTTGTACTTGGGGGATTGATGCTGTTCCATTAGAGAATGTGGCAGAGCTCCCCAGGATGGGAATTCAATATTCTTTAGATTATTGTGTGAATCTCTACCCACTGTGGCAATGCCTCCATGAACATTTAAACACATTTATATACCTTATATGTATGCCCAGGTGAACCTCCTCCCATGTATCCCCCATCACTGACACCCCACACAAATGATCTTCCCCTGCCACAGTTGTAACCCTTCTGTGATCCAAAACTTCTTAAAAAATGAAGCCAAGAATATCGCCAAATATAATAATTAGGAAAATGAAGTAATAATGATAGGTTTAAACATAAGAAATAGAATACATAATAATTTAGAAAAACTAAAAATAAAATAAAATAAAAAAATAAAAAATTAGGATATTAAAAAATAATGAAAAATATTTAAAAAAAAGATTTTTTTGAACTTTTGCCTTTTATCACTGTAATATCTGTTGTCCTGTATGTACAGTGGCAATTTCTTCCATTTCTTCCCCAGTGTCTTACTTTTTCTCCTTTTGTCTTCAAAGAAGTTTTAGGTCATAGTAAAATCGCATACAGAATATAGGGTACTCTCATATACCCAACATCCACCCCCTTTTCCCCCTTCCCGTATTAATAACCTTCTTATATGTGGATAGTACATTTGTTACAACTGACGTACAAATATTGTAACATAGCTACTAACCATGGTCAATGGTTTATATTATGGGTTATGTTTTAGACCATAAACTTTTATACATTTTTGATGGAATTTAACATGGCCTGTATCCATCACTGCAAGATCATGCAGAACACTTACATTGCCCCCTAAATACCTCCTCTTCCTGAACATATTTTTATATCAAATATATTTTACCACATGATTTTATTGGTTGTATAGTGTTCCATTGTATCGCTTTAATAAAACGTAACCAGTTCTATGTTGTGAGATATTTGCGTTTTTCCCAATTTTTCACTATTACAAATAATGCTCTGTTGAATAACCTTGTATACAACCTTAATTATTTGACATGTTGCATTTTAAAAGTCAGGTAGTAAGTTTACACTAATGGCAAAATGTCTGCCAAGTTTCAGAATGATAAAGAGTGGCTGGAGTTTAAAACACAAGGTAGATAATCTAGGATTTTGGTACTGTTATATCTATATCTAATCATCATTTGGAACATATTTCTTCACAGAATGAATATTGTAAAGGGCAGTTAGATCACAAATCTAATCTACAAAAAATATTTAACATGTAATATAGTTGGAACATAGCACTATCAAATTTAACATTGTTTAAAGCATTCTTTCCATAGGCAAACCCAACCTATACACTGGCAGGAGGAATTCTACCTTCCCTGGTCCCACACTAATTGCCACGAGGTGACGCTTTTGGCAGGGACTTCCAAGGTGGGTGGATTCATGTTAGCCAATATTTAAGGAGCCCCTATTGTTCTGGGTATACAGTGGCCAATCTGTATACCCTGTACAATAGGGGTACACCCAGCACAATAGGGTGTTCAGGCTCTCATGACATTTACAGTTTGGTAGAGGGTAGGGGAGATAGAGGCTTTGGGAAGATGGTAAAAATGAGCTGTATAGAACCCTCTTGGGACTGGTGAGGTGGCTGATCAGTCTGGCATCAGTGATTTGGTGAGAAGGAAGATATGAGGTGGGAGGGGGTTGATGATATCAGTTTCCATGGGCAATATTAGCCATGTGGGGAGGCTCCTTTGAGTGGAAGTGAGACTGGGGAGGGTTGGGAATGGGAGGCTAAAGGTAGCATTTTTCTGTTAGTTTTGGGGGCCTGGGGTTACCTTCAGTGTATACGAAAAAGACATTCTCCTAAGAGGGAAGTCAGTTATGTCTTTTTCAGAGTCATCTAAGATTCTAGCCACTTCTGTGTAATTTTTAGTGTTTGTTCTATCTTATTTCTTACTCGTTCCAGGCCAAGAAAAACAATCTGTGACTTAAATTTGATTACCATGGATCTGTAGACTTAGTAGGATTGTGTCCTTGAATCTGTTTAATTGGCCTAATCCATTCAAGCCATTTGAAATGAGTCCCAAGCTAATGGTGATGGCTTGCTTTCTGGTAGGAAGATTGATTAAATGCAGCCAATAGATATTTTAGAGTTATCAGCTAATTTCCTTTTATGTCGCACATGGTAATTATCAGAGGAAACGATTTCATGCCTAACTTAAAAATCATGTTACAGGATGTTGATTCTCATGTCAAATTACTTGAAACAACAAAATCTGGGAAAATCACAAATGGGTTCTGCCCATGTGTGGTTCAAGGACTTGAATACTTATACTGAACAATAAGACAGATTTGTAGGTCAAGTCAGCCTCATGTCTCCAAGAGAAGAATATTGATGCTCTAGGCCAAGGTTAGGCCATATGATACAGACAATTCCTAGGCAACTATGATGGTTAATTTCATGTGTCCACTTGGTTATGTTATTGTGTGTGTGGCACTGGCCTGATTGTTACTGTCAAGGGATTTCATACATGTGTGTAAATCAGTAGTCAGTTCATTGCATCTATGGCTGATTATATCTACATTCAACAAAGGAGTTAGAACTGTTAGAGCAGTCTCATCATCCAATCAGTTGGAGGCCTTAAAGCAAGGACTGAGGCTTTCAGCAGTCAGAAAGAAGAATTTTTATTTCCACTTCAGACAGCCAGCTTCTCCTGGGGCATTGATTCATCATCACTTTCATTGGAATTTCCAACTTGTGGCTTCTTCTGGAGAATTTAATGTCACTTTCATCAAGTTTCCAACTTGAAGCCTGCCCTATGGGATTCAGACTTGCCAATCCCCATGGTTGCGTGAGCCAATTCCTTTAATAAAAAGCATAGTGTTTACACACACACACACACACACACACACACGTACTCTGTCAGTTCTGTAACAGTGTAATAATGGGAATGGGCTTAAACCATTCCTAGGAATTGTTCACAATGAGTCATTAGATGGTTTACCCAAAATGTTGTGTTTTTCAAACTTGGCGACTACCAATGCTGATTAATGATATTTATTATAAAGTTACTTAAATATATGCACATATAAAACTTTGTATAAACCTGCTTATAGCTCCTAGACAACTATAACACCCCAACATATTTACATGTTAAACTATTGCTCTTCATTTGAATTTTCTTGTTTGTAGTTTTATTTGTATTTATGATGTTGAGTGATATTACTTAGGTAAAATTAAATCATCACTCTCAATATACATTTAGTTCTTTTGGGTTTTCTTTGCCAGTTAGTGCTTTGTTCTCTTCACATCATGTCACAAGTATTTTATCATTCATTTATCAGTCTTTGTTTTCCTTCAATTTTTAAGTAAATATTTGGGTAGCATTTTGCAGTGGCTATATATTACCATTATTTGTACTTCTTATTTCCTGCATATTACTGAGAAGCAATTTTCAAACTCAAAATTAAAGCCGGAAAATTTCCATGAAAATACATTGAAAAAAGGTTTTGTTGTATTGGTGGTGTGTGGCAGTTTGGAAATTCTTTTATGAATCCCCAAAAGAGAAAGGTCATGTTTGTGAACTAAATCCATTCCTGTGGGTGTGAGACATTTTCAGTTGGGCTAGTCAGTGAGATGTGACTCAGATTGGGTCTCCACCCTCTTGCTGGGTCTGATAAAATCCGAGACACACAAAAATGGAGCCACCATGTTTGATCCTGCCATGTGAGAGAAAGGACTCTAGTTTCTCCCACAGCTGAGCTGTACGGAGAGAAACCTCCCAAGATGCTCAAGTTGCTGAGGCCCAGGGAGAGATGAGCCATATGCCAGATAGTTTACAGCTGAACTCAGGAAAAACGTGGAGCAGCTGAGACTGAGAGAGGAGACCTGGAAATAGACAAGTCCTATGCCTGGTTGCCCACAGCACAGCTGAGCTCTGGGAGATGACAGTAGATTCTGGAGGGGAAGGCAGAGACCTCAGCAGAGATTAGTGGCCATCTTGTTTCACCTTGTGGCAGCTGACTTTGGTGAGAAAGCACCTCTGATGGTGCCTCAATTTGGACATTTCACAGCCTTGGAACTGTAAGCTTTTACCCCAAATAATTCCCCTTTATAAAAGGCAATCCATTTCTGGTACTTTGCATTGGCAGCCCTTTGGCAAACTAAAACATGGTGTTTCAGATCAAGCTTATTGGAAGTTCTTAACCCTTCACAGATGACAGTGACTTCAGCTAGATACAGCCTGACTTAGAGAACTGCCCCTTCCTATAAGGAGGCCACGAGAGAGGCAAGGGGGAGTGGTTGGGAAGGGAGGATGCCGTATCAAGTAATTTGTGTGCCCCTCCCTCCAAGATATGAATCATGTGGTCACTATAAGTTTGACCCTGTTATCAGAGCTAACTGCCCAGTGCGGTGTGGCTGTGAGGAATAGAAAGATTTCTAAGTCAAGATAAATAGGAGACTGCCTGGGTCTAAATCCTGGCTTCCCACCTCAGAGCAGATTGACCTTGGGTGCAGTTTTTAAAACACAAGCTGAAACACTAGGACAAGAGGCCCCAATTATAGTGACTTAAACAAGATAGAAGTTTATAACTGTTTCTCACATAATAGTTGCGTGGGAGTCCAGTGCTGGTATCGTTTCTTGACAACATTGAAGAATGGGTGTCTTCCATCTTGTTCCTCTGTCAGCCTTGCCTTCATCTGCACAGTCGAAGATGGCTGGCTACCATGTTCACATTTCAGCTATAGGCATAGGGAAAAGAAGGAAAAGAGCACTCTTCCTTTATTTGATGACCTGGAAGACACACCAAGCACTTCAGCTAGAATGTAGTAGCATGGTTATGATTGCTGCAAGGGAGGCCATGCACCCACCAAAACATATATTTCTTGAGAAGAAGGAAAGAAATGGTATCTAGGCATTGTGTGTGTGTGGGGGGGGCGTCTAGTAATCTCTGCCCCAGCTCCCTAAATTCCAGTTTCCCCTTTTTCAAATGGATGACACTAGTCTCTTTCATATGATGGTGGATGGAGTATTAAATTAGAGTTTCCGCAGGGAGTTATTGGTATAGCTCCTGGATTTTAGTAAGTGCCAAGTAATATGCACTGCCAGCCACAGGCTTGGGCATCTCTATTGATCAGTGTCCTGTGACCCATAGCAACAACTTCCCGTTGTATCAAATAATGTAAAGTGCTCTACACAGTCAAATAATAATTATAGTAAAAGTGATTATTGACAGTGATGCCTCTCTGAGGCCATGTTGTGTGGAATGCTTTCTGGTCACCCTCTGGTCTCAGCAGGTAACATCCCAAAGTAGTTGGAGCACAGCATCTAGAACCAGACTGCGTGGGTGAGAAGTCTGCCCTTAGAGATCTGCTGTTTGGGGCAAGTTATTTAACCTCTCTGTACTCCAGTTTCCTTATCTCTAAAATGAAGATAGCAGCATCTGCCTCATAGGGTTGTAATGAGAATTAAATGAACTATTATTTGTGAAGTGCTTATTACAAACCTGAGTACATAAAAATTGCTGTATAAGTTAGTATATGTTAAATAAATAAAACCGCAGTCATGCTGCTTTTTTTTCCTGGGATTCGGAACATTTCCCTTTACTAGGTCCATCAAGGAAGGTGGCTGATTCCTTACTTGCCCCCCTAGAATGTGAGCTCCGTTAAGGAAGGGAATTTGTCTTTCTCTCTGCTGGAGTCCAGGGCCTGGAATGGCACCTGGCCCCTTGCAGGCACTCTGGAGGTTTGGTACATCTAAGGGAATTTTGTGCCAAAATTGACATGACATCCTAGGTACTCACTGTGTCATCAGCTGCTAAAGAGATAGTAAGCCAGCAAAAGGAACCAGCCATGACCTTCAAGGGAAGTCCCAGATTCAAAACCTTCCAGTATGACACAGTGGAAAGAACACTGATGCTGAATTCCAGACCTGGTTCAGCTCCAAACTCCCTGCTGGACTTTCGAGGGTGTGGGGGCTGGTATATCAAAGCTTTACTTTCTTCATCTGTAAAATGGGGATAATATTTAACTTGTTGGGTCTTTTGAGAAGGAAGTCTGTCAATTCCACGTGGCAAAAAATATTATCCACCACATAAAGTAACTTAAAAGTGGAGTGCAGCCTTGAATTGGGCATTACAGAGGGTCACCTAATTTGTAACCAGTCTTTTTCCAAGGAAAGGAAACAGTGATTCTTTTGTATGTGAAATAGTTTTGATCTTTAGGCCCAACATTTGTTTTCCATTGAAATGCTTGTGTTTCCAACATGGGGAAGATTCTGTGATCTATTCTGAGAAGTCTGGCAGACCCTTTTGAAGTGATTATAATATGATTTGCTGCAAACATGAGAGGGTGAAGTAGCTGTTGTTGCTTCTTCTGTTGCAGGCAGATTTGATTTCAAACTCTGGGGGCAAATAAAGGAATCCTGGGAAACAAATATGAAAAATTGGAGCTCTCACTCCCCACACCAGGCTCCTTGGGCTTAACCATTTGTTCACAGTGGTTCTCTGCCAAGGGTCTACAAACCAATCTGCCCTTTAATCCGTGCTGAGTGTGGGTGATGTTTTCATGAAAGTGAGCAGGCCCTTTTGCCCCACCTTCCACGTATTACCACAGTGTCTTTCTGGATCTCTCACAGTGGAAATTGTTATGGTATCAGTTCCAGCCCAGTTGGAGAGAGATGTTTGCTGTCTGGGCAGGCTTGAGCTGGGAAGGGGTGTGTTTCTGGAGAGAGCACAGCCTTGAGCCATCCTGAAACTGTATGCAGGCAGTTGATGGCTTCATCCATCAGCAGGACAAGCACTATGTCAAAGAAACTATTGACATTCATGGTGAAAATGAAGACATAGCACAAAAAACATCTAAAACGAAAAGTAAAGCTCCCTAAATGGAGAAGACAGGGGACTGGTTATATTAGGGTCAGCTGGAATAGCTTTACCGAGATGATATGTCTTCCTAGGACTGTGTAAATAATAGACATTCAATTGTTCATTCCTTCATTCATTTAAAAGGCATTTACTGCATTCCTTCCAGGTGCCAGGAACTATCCCAAGGCCTAGGAATTTGAAGATGTGTCTCAGAAATAGTCCCTGCCACTAGGAACTCTGGCTAGACAGACATGCAGATATTTTCCATAAACAATTGCTCTAATGAGGGGTATGCCCAGCAGAGGAGGACCAAGTATTCTTGGGCAAACAGGAGGGAAGTTTGAAAAGAGCCTCCCAGAGGAGGTGGTGTCTGCCTTCTCTTTGTAATGGACATGATTGTGTCACCCTGACAAATTGATAGGAGATAAAAACACTTAATTCTACATGTAAATGGCAGAAAGCTGCAGGATAGGCAGAAGCCTGTGTTCTAGAGTTCTCTTAACCCTGGTCAGATGTAACAAGGTACTTAAGAAATGCTCTAATGATGATGAACATGGGAAAGATTTATTTATTCTAAGAAATACAGCGGGGATAATCTTTCCTGTGGAAAGTTTGGAAGATGGGAGAGATGAGATGAAAAGATTCAAGGCAGTGGAAACAGATAAAATATTTAATAAGCTTATAAAGAAAAGGAGTAGAAAGAGCCATTATTATGGAAGTAAGTGGAGATTTTTAATAGCAGCTTTATTACTTTAGTCTCTTCCAACCTCTGCATCTGATCTCAGTGGGGAACTCTGCATATTTTCTCTATTGTAGCCCATGAGGTCCAGCTTTCTGTTTGCAATCACCTGAGCCCTGGTTTCGACCTTTGTAACTGAATTATATGTCCCCAGAGGACAAATTGATTCAGAGGAAAGTATTCCTGCAATTACATGAAACGAGGACGTGGCAGCCTGACGCTGGTTTGATGAGACAGCCATTAGGGATGCGGGTGGCTGCAGGGGAAGCAGGGGCTGCAAGAATGCAGAGCTTTGCTCCCGCCTTGCCTCCCTTTTCCATCAGGCAAAAGAGGGTGTTAAGAGGCCCTCTACAGCAGGCCCAGGGTGTCTCTGTCTATCATGGTTGTCCGTACAACCGTTCCGTATGGGCTTGTTGTGAGCATTACGGAGTCAACATAGGAAAAGCACTTAGAACAGTGCCCAGGATGTTCAAAGTGTGGTGGAAATACTGGCCGTTACCACAGACGGTGTGGAATTTCATAGATATATGAAGGAGCCAAAACCTTAAGAACGTCGAAAAGTACACATCTTTTGCATGCAAGAACTGAGTGCCAAAGGGAAGGTGTGTGTGTATGTGTGTGTGTGCGTACACATGCATATGCACCTGGGCTTGGAATATATGATGCAAGAGAGATTTTAATGCCTCTTTTTTTTTTTTTCAGAGCTTTCTAGACAAATTAATAAGCAATTATAATCACAAGAGAAGTGCTTCCTTCCACCTGGGGGCAAAGAAGTTTTGAATTTGATTCTGTAAACTTCGAGGTCATGGTCCTAGGTTGTTAAAGGTGGGAAGAACTCTAGGTGCCTTCCCCAGCACCCCAGACTTTATAGATGAGAAGACCGACTCAGAAAGTTAGGCTTACCCCAGACCACATGATCAGAAAGAGGCAGCGGTAGATTCTAGATTCCTTCAGCTTGAGAGGAAGCAGGAAGGAGAGGACTGTGGCTGCCCCTCAAGCCCTCTGACTACAGAAAATCGATAGTCCTTTGAAGTAGGCCAGGACCAGGGCTGGCCAAGCCCACATCAGCTCAGAGAGCAGGGAATCCAGATGATATTGAGGCCTTGAGCAGAGAGGAACAGAGAGAAGCAGGCAGAACAGAGAGAAGCAGGCACACAAATGTTACCCTGGCTTCTTTTGCTTCCATTGTCTTGCCTTGGCCCTGGATGTCATCTCTGACCACCACACAACTAGAGAGGATGGGCTGGTGCCATGGGTCAGAGTGGTGGGCTCCCAGGAGCCCTGGCGTTTCGTGATTCAATCAGGCATCAGGGCCTGAACTGCTAGCCTGACTAGGCTGGCTGGTGCCTGTGTGCGTGTGTGTGTGTCAAAGAGAAAGAGTGAGAAAGAGAGAGATCCTTGGGAAGTCTTAAATAGGATTGGGAGGACAATTTTTGGCATTATAGAAACTGTTCTCATTACCCTTTTCTTATTAACACTTCTACTGACTTAATCCATCCTCTATGTCAAGCTAAAAAATGAACAAAGTCCAAATAAACCTGTATTCTTAAAACAACCTTTCATATGGGGTGTCCCAAAAGTCTTCATGTTTGCTTTAAACTCCACTAAGACTTTGGAGACACCCTCTAAATATATGGATTAAAAAGCTGGAATCCATAGCACTGAGGTGATGAGGGCATGGGGAGCCAAATCAGACAGTTTTAGTGGCCTGCTCTGCCAGAGGAGCAGGGGCCGGCCGCACATCTCAGGACTGGGGTGATGGAGAGGGTCACTTGTGGGCAGCTCGCTGTGAAGTGGGGGAACATTTGGCAGAAAGTAAGCAGAAGACAAGTGACCTTTCCTGGTAACAGCCCTGATATTTGGTAAAGTTACTAGACTCAGAGGTGCTTAGCTCAAGTGGAATTTTTTGTGGAAATCAGTAGGGAGTAGGACAGAAGTGCTAGGTGCTAGCAAAGGAACAGAGAGGGAGATGTGAGAAAATGAGGCTGGGAATCCACAGAAAGAGGGTGGGAGTGAGGGGCATGGAGCTGTGGTTGATATCTAGGCTACATAAATAATTCAAGTATTAACTGTCTAGGAATGTAAGGCCTGAGGCCTTATGGGGTCATCCTGTTCTTTAATATTTAAATACAAAACAAAACAAAGCTTTGCCCTCCATTCCCACATATGGTGGAACCCAGTTCCCTGCTCAATATTTTGCTTCACTCCTGGAGGCTTGCATTTTTCTTCTCATCTCTACCTCCAATTTTCTGTTGCTACTGAACTCATCTTGATCTTGTGCTTGGGTTCACCTTCTCTGTCTCTTCTCTCCATTTTACCCCTTGTTCACTTAAATGTGGACCACAAATCCTTTTGAAAAATTTCCCTAAATCACCTCCAACTCAAGACAGCTGATATGGTAGATTCTTACTGGGGAGGAGCTACCACATAGGCCAGACAGATAATTTGAATCATTTTCTAGTCTTTTCTGGTCTATGAATCTTCCTTGACCTTTCCCTACCACCAGGAACTTCTTTCTGGCCGTCTTCTCTTCTGCTTCAAGCCTACCTACATATTGCAGGTCTCTTCTGCTTTTCTTTGGGGATGATCTCAAGCAATTTACTTAAACAATTTGCTTCAGTTTTCTTAGCTTTAAAATGGATACAATGACAGTACCCAGCTCAGGGGTACCTCTGAGTTGATGCAGGTGAAGGGATCAGCACAGGGTCATAAGGATTCAATAAATTGTAGCAATTGGTATGATTATTGCCACGGTGATCATGCTACCACTCTCCTGTTCAAGCCCTTCACGGTGTCCATTGCTTTCCAGCCAGATTCTTTGGCCTGGCACTCAAGTTTCTCCACCATCTCTAAGTAACAGACTACAAAAATTTTATTGATATGGTTTCAGGTTCCACATTGCTACTAATCTTTAAGAAATACAGTTTTCAAATTTTGGTGTAAGATGAAAGAGAAGAGACACATTTATTTGAAAAAAGCTCTTAAAATACTCCTCCTTTTTCCAGCTACCTAACTATGTGACGCTAGATTTTCTTCTTATACTTCAATCAAAACAACATGCTGGTTTTTACATTATTTTAATGTAAACCTACAACTTCTCTAATTAAAAAATTAAAAAAAAACATGTTGGGAAACAGATGTAGCTCTAGTGGTTGAGCGCCTGCTTCCCATGTATGAGGTCCCAGGTTCAATCTCCGGTACCTCCTAAAAAACAAACAAACAAACAAAAAACATGTTGGTACACACATTAATTGAAGAAGCAGAAATGAGAATATAGCTGCCAAATATTAGACATGGCCATTTAACTCCTCCATTGGCACATAAACTTTATGTCATGCTGCCTGGGCCTGACAGATCTTCTCTTTCATCAGACACTACAGCATCACTGGACATTGTAGAAAAGAAGCATTTTGATCCCAGGGCAAGCAGTTTCATCATAGGAGACAAAGGAAAACATACTGATGAGGCAATTTTCAAAATATTTGGTTGAAGTGAACAAAACAATTAAGTACCTTTTATCACTTTTCAAATTGACAGAGGTATTCCTTCTTATTACTGTTGGAAGTATATCCAGCCTGGGAAGAAATATATTCTTGCATACTGCTCATAGGAGCATTATTTAGTACAAACTTTCTGGAAGAGTGCTTTGGCAGTTATGGATTTAAAAACCTAAAAACAATACTACAGGGCTATCATGTTTTCACAAGGCCATTCATATTTACATGGACTTGACACAGCTGTATGCAGTGATTCCGCATGCATCCTCTTTGACCCATAAATTCCACTCGAAAGAACTTGTCCTAAGCAAATAATTAAGGATGTGTGCAAAAACTAAAGTTCTTGCCAGCGTGCAATCTACAATAGTGAAAACAAGGAATAACAAAGATTCAATGATAAATGAAATAAATGATTTTTCTGTACTCTATACTCTGCAACCATTGAGAATGAATGAATGGTGGTCATATATTCAGTGACTTTGAATGACATAGCATTAAAGAATCATGAGGCTGAAACAGTATGTATGGAATGATCCCATTTTCATTAGAAAACTGTAAACAAACACATCTGAGTGTCAGTATATTGTCATGGTAAAGTGCACAGTATTGCAATCAGAGTGCCTCGTTCAAATTCAGGCATTGACGTTTTTAAACTGAGGGATCTTAGGTAAGGTGTCTTGTCAAGTGGGTTTGGAATGCGGTTGCTGCTTATAGTTATGAGCATCCAAAGAGAGAGAGGATAATAAGGAAGGACTCCATGTTTCTACCCACCAAGATGCTCAAAGGAGCCATGTGTTTCTTCCTTGTCTTCCCACACTACCAGATGGGATTCCTGGCTGGCCAATCCAAGTTTGCTCTCAACAGCCTTCAGAGCTATCTCCCAGCTACATCTGCACCAAAATACCTAATCCATGCTGTTAGAATTTATTTACTATTGGTAATTTGATGTCTTTGAAGCTTAGAATTTGTTTTATTTTATTTTTCATTTGAAGCAAAATACCTAATTATAGATGCAAAAATATTCCAGCAACTATTATCATCAGCTTCTTTTCCTCAGCACAGAAGTAATTCAATGCAAAATGCAAATGACAGCTTGATAAAATCGTGGATACTAAAACCAGCAACTTGTCAATAAAATAATTACATAGCTAAATAGGCAAATTTTCTCATTCTTTGGAGGTTCTCTCCTGCTGGTGTACCCTGAGAATAGGGCCTGAGCTTTTAGGTCTGTGAAGAAAATGGTTCTATAGTTCAAATCCTTCCTCCACCATTGCTGAAGGGCTGTCTGTCCCCTGGCTGCAGTAGACATTAGTGCTCTCACCCTCCTTCTGGGAAAATGGGGAGATGGCACTTTCCTAGTCCCTTGAGGTCAGATGTGGCCATGTCACCTGCTTTGGCTACTAAAATATGGGTAATGTGTCATCTCTGGATAAAGATTCTCCTGTGCTCCCTTTACTCTACCATAAAAATCCTCAGTGTTCCACATCTTGGAGCCACCATTATCCAGGTTCCTTGAGTGAGGATGACATGGAGTAGTCTCCTGGAATGGAGAAAAGTAAACCACTGCTGCTTTATGCCAGGGATCAGCAATTTTTTTTTTTTTTTTTTTT
>JAQZBX010024904.1:0-29866 GCA_029593785.1 Cabassous unicinctus
TATAATTCTTTTGATATGCTGTTGGATTCTATTTGCAAGTATTTTGTTGAGAATTGCTGCATCTATGTTCATTAGAGAGATTGGTCTGTAATTTTCTTTTCTTGTAGTATCTTTATCTGGCTTTGGTATTAGGGTGATGTTGGCTTCATGAAATGTGTTGGTTAATTTTCCCTCCTCTTCAGTTTTTTGGAAGAGCTTAAACAGGATTGGTGTTAATTTGTCTTGAGGGAAGTGGGTGTGGCTCAATGGATAGAGCTCCCGTTTACCATGCGGGAGGCCCCGGGTTCGCTTCCCGGGGCCTTCTTGTGAGAGCAGGCCGGCCCGCGTGGCGCAGTGGGCTGATGCAGCAGGACCTCATAGCAAGGGGGAGATAAGAAGACACAGAAGAAACACACAGCGAATGGACACAGTGAAACACAAGCAGCAAGGGGGGGATAAATAAAAAATAAATAAGTCTTTAAAAAAAAAAAAATTTGTCTTGAAATGCTTGGTAGAATTCACCTGTGAAACCATCTGGTCCTGGACTTCTCTTTGTTGGGAGATTTTTAATGACTGATTCAATCCCTTTAAATGTGATTGGTGAATTCCAGGAAGATGGCAGACTAGAAAGATATGGAACTCTCTCCTCTCCCAGAAAAATAGCTAGAGAACAGGCAGAAATGGCTTGTGGCGGGGGAGGGGGGTTAGGACACCAGGGAGAGGCTGGACACCACTCAGAAAAGAGAGGGGCAAAGGAAAAAAATCTTGATGGCAAAACTGTGAGTTAAGGCTATAGCTGTAGCTGCCAGTGCCCTCCTCCACCCTATGGACAATTTTGAATTCTCATGCGTCAAGCCTGTGGCTACAGACAAAAGGGGCCTCAGGGATCCATCTCTCCAGGAAATGGGAGAGAGAGGAACATAGCCTAAGGCTGACTCAGCTTCTGACCCACAAATTTGGTCTGCTGTTTCCCAGGAGCCCTTCTAGGCACAGGGGCTGCACCATGTTTGCCTTGAGAGCCAGCAAGGAACTAAAGAGATTCGACCCTCTCAATCACCCTCCCTACTGACCAGGACTGGTTACTGAGGATGCAGAAGGGAGTGGAATTATTTCCTACCAAGGAAAAGAGAGTATCCTCTGTCACATTGATCCAGTTTGTGTTGCAGTGAACACAGTCAGACCAGGCTTTGAACTGAGAGGGCTGTTGAAGAGTGCCATCTGCTGGCAGACCAAGGAAGTGCATATGAGGAAATTAAAAGTAAATAAGAGAGATTTTTCTGGCCTTATAGCCTCCCTTCCTAAGTCTCTTGGAAGCGGGTCTGCAACCCATTACTGGCTCCATGACCTGGATCTGAGCAACTAAACAAGGATAATCCTAAAGAACTTGAACAGGTTGAACTAAGAATCAAAGAATGTCAGTAACACAGCCTCCTGGCACTAAATTCCTATGCTAGGGAGAGAAATTGAGCATGACAGTAAATTCACTGTCATAATGAGAAGCCTAGACATCAGCAGAAAATTACAAGCCATACTAAGAAAATGGAAGCTATGGTCCAAGCAAAGAAATATATCAAAGCCCCAGATGAGACAACGGATTTGAGACAACTAATTGAGATTCATACAAATGAACACTTGAGAAAAATGTATAACCTGCTGAGTTTGGGTGCAACATTCTGCATATGTCTGTTAGGTCTAACTCGTTTATCATATTGTTGAAGTTCTCTGTTTCCTTGTTGATCTTCTGTCTAGTTGTTCTATCTAATGATGTAAGTGGTGTGTTGAAGTCTCCAACTATTATTGTAGAGATGTCTATTTCTCCCTTCAGTTTTGGCAAAGTTTGCCTCATGTATTTTGGGGCACCCTGGTTAGGTGCATAGACATTTATGACTGTTATTTCCTCCTGGTGGATTGTCCCTTTTTAAAATATATAATGGCCTTCTGCATCTGTTATAACTTTTTTTGCATTTGAAGTCTGTTTTATTCTGATATTAGTATAGCTACCCCTGCTCTTTTTGGTTAGGGTTTGCATGGAATATCTTTTTCCATCCTTTCACTTTCAGCTAATTTGTATCCCTGGATTGAAGGTGACTTTCTTGTATATAGCATATGGATGACTCATGTTTTTTTTTTAATCCATTCTGTCAGTCTATATCTTTTGATTGGGAAGTTTAATCCATTCACATTCAATGATATTATTGTAAATGCATTAATTTCCACCATTTTATTCTTTGGCTTTCATATGTCATATCTTATTTTTGTCTGTCATTTTACCCTTTTGATTATCCTTTCTGATAGTTTTCCCTTCTTTATTCTCCTCCAAGCCTCTCTCTGCTGTCTTTTTCTTTCAGGTTGTAAGACTCCCTTTAATGCTTCCTGAAAAGCCAGGTTCTTTTTTATGAGTTCTATTAGTTTCTGTTTATTTGTGAATATTTTAAACTCATCTTCATATTTGCTGGATAAGGAATTCTTGGCTGGAAATATTTCTCTTTCAGTATCTTAATTATATCATACTACAGCTTTCTCACCTCCATGGTACTGATGAGAAATCCACACTAAGTCTTGGGTGTCCCTTGTATGTGATGGTTTGCTTCTCCCTTGCTGCTCTCAGAATTTTCACCTTATCATTGGTGTTTGACATTTGAGTAGTATATGTCTTGGAGTAGGTCTATTGGATTTTTTCTGATTGGGGTATGCTGAGCTTCTTGGACATGTAAGTGCATTTCTTTCATTATAGTTGCAAAATTTTTCAGCTATTAGTTCCTCAAATACTCTTCCTGCCCCTTTCCATTCCCTTCTCCTTCTGGAACTCCCATAACACATACGTTGTTGTTCTTCATGTTGTCATTCAATTCCCTGAGCCCCTGCTCAATTTTTTCCATTCCTTTCTTTCTCTGTTCTTCTTTCTCTTCAATTTCAGCTGTTCTATCTCCTGCATCACTTATTCTTTCCTCTGTCATTTCAAGTCTGCTGTTGTATGCCTCTAATGTGTCCCCTCCTCCCATGGCTCCCTTGTCTCTTTGCTCATTGTTGTTTTTTTGCTCCTTGTCTGTTCGTTGTCTGCTCGTTATCTGCTCATTTTCTGTTTGTTTCTTCTTTAGGAGGTACAGGGAACTGAACCCAGGACCTCCCATGTGGGAGGTGGGTGCCCAAATGTTTGAGCCAAATCTGCTCCCTGCTCATTTATTTTATTTATTTATTTTTGCTTGCTATCTGCTCATTGTTTACTCATTCATTGTCTTGCTCTTTTTTTTTGCTCATTGTCTGCTCGTTTTTTCTCATTGTCTGCTCATTGTTTTTGCTTAATGTCTGCTTGTTGTTTCTTTCTCTTTTTTAGGAGGCACTGGGAACCGAACCCAGGACCTCTTGTGTGGGAGGCAGGTGCCCAACTGCCTGAGCCACACCTGCTCCCCTCAAACATGTTTTTTTTTGTTTTTGTTTTTTGCTTTTTAAAGATTTATTTCTGCCCCCATACACACCTCATTGTTTTGCACTCACTGTTCTCTGTGTGTTCTTCTGTGTCTGCTTTTCTTCTCTTTAGGCAGCACTGGGAACCGATTCTGGAGCCTTCTGGAGTGGGAGAGAGGCGCTCAATCTCTTGCGCCACCTCAGCTCCCTGGTCTTCTTGCATCTCTTATTGTCTCTCTTCTGTGTCTCTTTTTTTGTGTCATCTTGCTGCGCCAGCTCTCCAAGTGTGCCAGCACTCCTGTGTGGGCCAGCTGTACTGCACAGGCCAGCATTCTGTGCTCGCCAGCACTCTGTGTGGGCCAGCTCTCCGCTCAGGCTAGCTCGCCCTGTGGGCCAACTTGCCTTTCACCAGGAGGCCCCAGGAATTGAACCCTGGACCTCCCATATGGTAGATGGGAGCCTAATCGCTTGAGCCACATCCATTTCCCTAATGTGTTTTTTTTTTTTTTTTAAGATTTATTTATTTACTTAATTTTTCTTTATTTATCCCCCATCCCCCTTCACCAGATGGTTCTCTTGTCTGTCTGCTCAGTGTTTGCTCGCCTTCTCCTGGAGGCACCAGGAACTGAACCTGGAACCTCCCATGTGAGAGGCATATGTCCAATGGCCTGAGGTACATCTGCTTCCCACAGGCTGTGATGTCTGTTGGCTTGTGGCATCTGCTCGTTGCAGTGGGGGCGGTGTCTAGCTCGTTGCAGCAGGGGTGGTGTCTGCTTGTTTTCTTTTAGGAGGGACTGGGACCCAAACCTGGGACCTCCCATGTGGTAGAAGTGTGCCTAAATGGTTGAACCACATCCGCTTCCCTCTAACACGTTTTTTATCTCACCTATTGTGTCTTTCATTCCCTTAAGCTCAGTTATTTTGCTACTCAGATTTTCAAATTCTTCTTTGTGCTTGCCCACTGTCTTCTTAATGTCCTTTATCTCTTTAGCCATATTGTCTTTCAACTTGTTGATTTGATTTAGATTTGTATGAATCTCATTGATTAGTTGTCTCAAATCTTGTGCCTCAGCTGGGGCTTTGATATATTCCTTTGCTTGGGCCATATCTTCCATTTTCCTAGTATGGCTTGTAATTTTTTGCTGATGTCTAGGCATCTCATTATGACAGTGGGCTTACTGTCATACTCAATTTCTCTCCCTTGTGTAGGGATTTAGTGGCAGGAGGCTGTGTGTTACTGACATTCTTTGATTCTTGGTTCAACCTGTTCAAGTTCTTTAGGATTATCCTTGTTTAGTTGCTCAGATCCAGGCCATGGAGTCAGTAATGGGTTGCAGACCTGCTTCCAAGGGACTTTGGAAGGGAAGCTGTAAAGGCCAGAAAAAGCCTCTCTTACTTATTTATTTTTAATTTCCTCACATGCACTTCCTTGGTCGGCCAGCAGATGACGCTCTTCAGCAGCCCTCTCAGTTCAAAGCCTGGTCTGACTGTTTTGGCTGCAACACAGACTGGATCAATGTGATAGAGGATTCTGCCTGGAGGCTAAGCTTCTCCCCAGACCCATCAATTGTTACCTTCTCCTCCCCCTATACCCCACCCCAGCCAAATGTCTAGGAAGAGGTGCCCACACTTTCAGCCCATTTGCTACTCTCCCAGGTCTTTCTCAATACATTCATTGTAGCTTCTGCACTCACCTTCCAGCAAAACAGCTCTTGCTCAAGTCATCCACAGACTTGATAAACTCAATGGACATGTTTCTGTCATCAGTTTACTGGACCTCTCAGCACACACTACTGACCCACCTCCTTCTCAAAACATTCTCTTTCCCTGGCTTCCATGACACCCCACACCATTGAGCTGCCTTTTGCCTCTCTGGCCTCTCCTACTTAGGCTTCTCTGCCAACTCCTCCTCCTCTGTCCAAACGTTCAGTGTGGGTTGCCTTCCGAGCACTGTTCTAACCTCTTCTCTTTTCACTCTACCATCACCTGGGCACTCTAAATCTGCTCCAATCCCTAATCCCCAACCTGCTCTCACCTCCACCTATATGCAGATGACTTACAAATTCACATCTGCTGCAAGGGCTCCCCGTGGGACTCTCTGCTCAGAGGCTTCTATTCCCTCCATGTTTTCAATTTCCCTGAGGGCTGCTACCACCCACATGACTATCCAAGCAAACCTTCTCCAGCAGCTGCCACATGGGCTCTGTTACCAATACCTCCTAGATATTCCTGTTATCCCTCTACTTTTCTCCATTTCCACGATCCCATTTGTGGCCCCCTCAAGCCACAATTGTCTCCTCACCTGGTCTTCCTGTGCTGAGGCTCGCCCCCCTCCAGTCGCCTCTCCACACCACGACCAGAGTGATTTTTAGAGAGAGAAAGCAGATTTGTGGCTGACAGGGACTGAGGGCAAGGAGGAATGCAGAATGACTGCTTAATGGGTACAGGGTTTCCATCTGGGGTGATGAAAAAGTTCTGGAACTAGATAGTGGTGTTGGTTACACAATGTCATGAATGTACTTCATGCCACTGAATTGTACACATTCAAATGGTTAAAACGGCACATTTTTATGTTACGTGTATTTTACTGAAATAAAAATAATCTTAATGCTATTTGTTTTGTGATTTTAAAAAGGTTTTTGTTATTTTTATATTTTAATAGACAAATTATTCACCAGGTCTGATATTTTATTTTATTTATTTTATTTTTTTAAAGATTTATTTATTTTATTTATTTATCCCCCCCCCCCCTTGCTGCTTGTGCTGCTGTGTCCATTCGCTGCGTGTCTTCTCTGTGTCTGCTTATCTCCCCCTTGCTGTGAGGTCTTGCCGCATCAGCCCACGGCGCTGGGCGAGCCGGCCTGCCCTCACAAGGAGGCCCCGGGAAGCGAACCCAGGGCCTCTCATATGGTAAACGCGGGGGCTCTATCCATTGCGCCACACCCGCTTCCTGCCGTGAGGTTGCTGCATCAGCCCACCGCACCGCTCAGGCCGGCGTGCCCTCACAAGGAGGCCTCGGGACGCGAACCCGGGCCTCCCATATGGTAGACGGGGGCTCTGTCCACTGAGCCACACCCGCTTCCCAGGCCTGATATTTTAAAAGTACAAAGGCTATACAGTTTCCCTCCCTCACCTTCTCCTCAGCCAGACAGTTCCTCTCCTCAGACACAACCACAGTGACAAATGCCTTGTTTTTCCTTCTAGAAATATTCTATGCTTTTACAACATATATAGATATGCATGGCTCACTTTTATTTTAAATTTTTACTCACATAATTGGCTAACATACGGCACTATCTAATACGGTAGCCAATAGCCACAAATGGCTTGTGAGTACTTGAAATGTGGCCAGTGGATTATGGCGTTGAACTTTTAATTTTACTTAGTTTTAATTAATTAAAATAAAAAAAACTGAAGCAGTATAAAAATATTTTCCATTAAACACCCCTTTATTATTTAGGATGATGACATTTCACGTTAACCACTGCCGGGTCTAAGATGTTGCTGAATAGCAATGTCCGCACTGGGCATTTCTCATATTACAAATAAACGCATCACAGATCTGGTTGGGTTCTCAAATTAATTTACTCAAATGATTTTTTTTCTATGCACTAATTAACATTGCAACACGCTTGTTTGAACACCTTATATGAGCAACACAAGTTACAGTGATACCTATGTATGTCATTTTACAGAAAGGAAACAAGTTCAGAGAGGTTGTCAGTTAAATGAGATAATCTATTGGAAGTGAGTAACATAGTGCCTAGAACTAGGTAACTGTTAATGGTGTTCCTATTATGAAAAGCCCCAGAGCTTGTTTATATTTGCTCAAGGGTACACAGGAGCTGTGCCAATATTTAGACACTGTTTTCTTTCATTCCACACTCGCCTGATGGGTCCACTAAACCATCCTTTCATACTTGGTGGCTTGGTGCTTTCCAAACGGGGACCCTTGGGTCGTTCTTGCCAGCAAGGATAGGACAAGAGGAACTGGTCAGGAGAAGCAGCATGTAGAATCAAGACGGGACATGACCCAAAGTTTGCCAGTAATAAAGGTTGTTGGATGCCAGGTGTCCCTAAAAGGGAAACTTCCTTCTGAATATGGCTTTAGGGTGTGGGAGACAGGGAGAGGGACCATTTGACTTCTCAAGGTTTCATCTGGCTTGAGGGTGCCTGTATTTCTGGAAGGCATTTCCTGAAATGAGTGTCTCAGACACTGGGGACTGTAATCCACGGGTCACATTTCCAGTGCTCACAAGCCATGTGTGGCTAGTGGCTACCGTATTGGATAGTGCAGTATGTTAGCCAATGATGTGAATAAAAAATTAAAATAAAAGTGAACCATGTGTATCTATATAGTTTGTAAATGCATAGAATATTTCTAAAAGGAAAAACAAGAAATTTGATACTCAGGAGTGATCTAAGAAAAGGGCAGCAGCCCCATCTGAAGGCAGGGGGAGAGACAAAAGACCTTTGGAAGCAGGGCAGTAACCAGGTGGAAAGAGAGGCCTCGGCCCAAATCGTAAAATCCAGGGAGGAGGTGGGAGGGGGCGCTGCTGAGTGACCTACCCAGGCTGGAGAGCCAGCTGCCTGCCAACCTTGGCCAGGGTCACCGCAGCTGGACTCTGGAGGGCAGGGAGGGGTGGGGGGGGGATGGAGAGTGGGGAGGGAAGGCTCAGGGGAAGGGCATCCAGTCCGAGAAGCCAGGCTGATCCTAATGGGGGATAGGGAGGGGCCTCTGGGCCCCAGAGTTGCTGGAGGGGGGCCCAGGAGGTAGGAGTGGGAGGAGATGCGGACACACCCCAGAGGGAGGGAGGAGCTGTGCAGACGGGCAGGGGGGTGGCCTTGGGAAGAAGGGGGGAAGGCGAAGTCCGGGAAGAGGCTGATAGCCGTGGCTGCTATTTCAACCTCAGGAAGTTTAGGAGAGGCCCGGAAAGCACAGTAAAGAAGGTGAGGAGGGGAAACAAGGAATGGGGAGGCAAGTTGGAGGAGAGGAGAGTGAACAGGCAGCAAGAAGTAGCAACCAGGGTGAAACTTATTCATTTGTCCGTGAGCCCCTGGCTTCTTTAAGGTAACAGCTCTGGTCACTTCTGAGCGGGGGCTCAGTTCCACGCTGTGACTTTCTGGTCCTGTGACCACTGGTGCAGGCAGGGCTCTCTGGGAGGGCCAACCCCTCAGGCAGCCCTGACTCAGGGCTTGGGGAAAAAGGCCAGGGAAGGACTGGGAGAGGGGTCATGGGGAAGACCCCCAAAAAGGGAGGAATTAGCCTATAGCAAGAAAGCCATGGGCTAGGCCGAGGCAAGATCCCCATTTCTGGGGCTGCCCCAGCGCTGGGAGGGTTAAGCATCCTCGAAGTTCCCACCCATCCACTGGGCTCCTCCCACGTTTACGCCCTCCCAGAAATATTCCTTCTCCAGCCAGTCCCTCCTCCTCCCCTGCTCAAAGCATGGGGTGAGGGCCAGGGGGCTGGAACTTGTGGGAGCCAGGAGATCCCAGAGGGGAGGGAGAAGCAGTGGAGTGGGGTGGGGTGGGGAGAGGGGCCCTGGGGGCAGTGGGGAGAGAGAAGGGGCCAGGAAAGGGGGGCAGGGTGGGAATGGGAGATGGGGCTGCTTCCCAGGCTTGGGCTGAAGATGGCGGGGTGGGGTGGGGACTTGGCTAAAACTTCTGTGGACAAAAGCCTACCTAGGAAAGGGTCCAACTGGGGCTGTGGCTGAACCCAGAGAAAGTGGGGATCAGGGCAGGAAGGAGTGGACGGACCAGGAGGACACCAAGGGCACTGTCAGGAAAAGGCCATTTCCCCATTCCTCTACCTGTGCCCAGAGTTCTGCCAGGTATGGCCCACCTGAGGGGCAGGGCCAGGGGACAAGGCTCCACCAGTTGACACGGAAGAGCTGAGGACCAACGCGCACCCTTTGCAGGCCCAGGCAGACCGAGAGGTGAAGCATGAGGCAGCTGCTGCTCCCGCTCGCCCTGTGGCTGGGCACGGTGGGCTCGGGCGGGGCCGAGCTTTCTGTGGCCCAGCGCCGAGGCCTGCAGGTGGCCCTGGAGGAATTCCACAAGCACCCGCCTGTGCAGTGGGCCTTCAAGGAGACCAGTGTGGACAGTGCCGAGGACACGGTTAGCACAATGGGCCCTGCGGGCTGGGGAGATATGGGCTGGTTTAGGGCCTCACCCCTGGACACCTGGACACTCCTAGGAAGCAGATACGAGAAAGCGCTGTAGACTCAAAGCACCCAGCTCTCCGGAGAAGGGGCTGCTGCCCCAGCCACCCTCCTTCAGATGTGCAAGTTCACGGTGGGGATGAAAGAGGCAGGTCACATCCAGGCCTTGCTGTGACCACTCAGCTGGATGCTTGCCTTTCTGTCTTCCTGCCTGCAGCCATTCCCAGCTGGGACATTTGTGAGGCTGGAATTTAAGCTCCAGCAGACAGGCTGCCGGAAGAAGGACTGGAAGAACCCTGAGTGCAAAGTCAAGCCCAATGGGGTGAGTGAAGGGGTGTGTGTGTCTGTAACGGGTCTGGGGACAGGTCTGCTGAGAACCCCTGAGGCTGGAGCCCTCACTGTGGAGAGCCTCCCTAGACGCTGAGCCAGCTCAGTCTGAGCCCACGGTTGTGGTGGCCTGGGGGCTTGGGTAAGCAGGAGGCTGGGTTGGGTTGCCCCAAGAAAATATTTGTTAGAGGTGGGGTCCACTTCCACCAGAGTTCCTCCCTCAGGTTTCAAGCCACTGTTAGAAGCAGCTCATGTTTCGGGGTTTGAATGGACCCCACTCCAGACCTGGTGAATTCCCCGTTTTCTGAGATTTCAAGTGGAGATGGTCCCAGCCTGGGCTGCCTGAGTCATGACAGAGCTTGACTATAATCAGTCACCGCTAGGGAAGAAGCACTGCTGTAGAGATCCCTGGGCTGGGGGTGCACCCACCTGACTTCCAGTTCAGGCTTGGCTGATCACCAGCCTTGTGGCTTCATAGGTTTTTCTAAGACCTCAGCCAAAAGGAGGGGAATGGGCCATACCAGTGATTTTCAAAAACTTGAGTCCCAGAACCTTTTTATTCAAATCAAATCTTACAAGAAAATGCCAGAGATATAATAGGTGAAAGCAGAGTTTTTCTGGTGGAAGTCGGGTAGGCAGAATCCACCTGAAGTCCTGCTTATACACACACACACTGAAGTTCCAAAGTTTGAAAACTGAAGGACTGACTTCTGAAATACCAGGTGGGCCGCACCTGAAATCTGCTAGCTGCATGACCCACCTCTCTGCTCTAAGCTGCCAGGGGGAGGCTGGCACCTTTGGGGCATGCAGCCAAGCCCCAGCTTTCGTCCTTGTGGTACCACATGCCTCCCCTCACCCCCTTCCTCCCCTGGTCCCATGCTTCTCTCCCCAGAGGAAGCGGACATGCCTGGCCTGCATCAAACTGGACCCTGATGATAAAGTTCTGGGCCGGATGGTCCACTGCCCCATACAGACACAGGTTCGAAGGGTAAGAGCAGAGCAGAGGAGGGTAGCTGGAGGGGCTGGGAGAAGTGACAGGAGCTGGGCCTGTGGGGTGAAGAGGGTGCTGGGCCTGTGGGCCGGAGGGAGCAGCTGCAGAGGCTGACAGTCTGCTGGCCCCAGCAGGAGCCAGAGGAGCACCGGGAGGCGCAGTGTGGCAGGGTGGAGCGGGCCGGCGAGGATCCCTATGGCTACCACTTCCCTGGACAATTTGCCTTCTTCAAGGCCCTGCCCCCCACTTGAGTCCCGGACTAGGAGGCCAGGAGAGAAGGAGGACAAACCTGGGGTAGGGACAGCAACTTGGAATGGGGTTTGGGATGGAGGGGGTTGGATGACATTAGGCTATGGGAGGTAGGGAGGGGCTGGAATTAAGAGCCTGGGAAGCTGCGACCCAAACAGCCTGCCTCAAACCCAAATCTGTTTCTTTTTCTTTCTTCTAGAATTCAGTCCCAGTTCCTGGAAGACTGCGGGAAGTAATCAGTGAAAAACTCCCTTTCCTGGACCCAGAGAAGACAATCCTATTGTATCTCAAGCTAATAAAACTGCTCTCAGAGCTGTGCTCTCTCCTCTCCTTGCATACCCTCCTTTTCCCCTCAGCTCTGCTTGTACGAGGCCTTATGAATGAGGAAAGGCCCAGGTGTTCCTTTTTTTACATGGAGGAAGCAAAGTCCTGAGGGCGTGCAAAATACTTCCGTCAGACACCCAGAAAGGAGTGGGCCTTAGCCCAGAGGTCAACAAGAATGGAAAGCAATCAAGCAACAAGCATTTTATATATCTCTGCTCTGGAGGAAAAAAAAAAAAAAAAGAACTATATTTACTCCCCCCACCCTGCCCCAATAGGCAGCAATACAAATTAAAACAGAAATAAACATTTACTAGGGATTAGTGTGGGTGAGAATGGGCAGAGAAGTCTTTGGGGAAACACAGGACTAGGGCGGCCAGAGCAGATGGTCATTTGGATAGGCAAGTTTGGAAGGGGGTGAACTCCAGCTTCCAAGAATGTTCCACCTCTGCCCACTTTACGTTCTGCCCACACTACCTCGCAGAACAGGGGAGGTGCAGACATGCCCCTCCCTACTTTTCTCACCTTTCACCTTAGGAAGAACTTTCTTCCACTGAGAGTTTCAGGTTGGGGCAGTTAGGAGTGGCAGCAGCTGTGGACACAGGCTCAGCCTGGGGCATGAAAAAGGCACAGGGGCGTCTTCACTCAGCCAGGAGCGTGCAGACAGCCCTCAGACCTGGCCAGAGGCCATCGGGAGGTGCTTCCTTGCAAGTATGTGGAGGGAGGACAGTGAATTCTCCTTGAGGTAGGAGTGTGAAGGAGAGGGGCTCTTCTTGGGAACAGAGATAAATAGCTCAGCTTGCAGGGCCAGTGACAAGTATGAAACCTTAGGACAGGGACAGAGACAGGGAGCCCACAATGTGAGGACCCCACAGCCACATGCCAGGTTGTCCCAGGCTACCGGGGCATCACTCAAAAGACAAAGGAAGAGGTGGTGCCTGCAGGGCTCAGTGCCTGCTGGGCCTGGGCCAGGCTGTCGGTGGCCTGGAGGTCCAGGTCCCGGCACTCCTGCAGCGTGTCCTGGAACTGCCGGCAGGCCTCCTCCAGTATGGAGCTGCTGCAGGTGGGCCAGGACTCCCAGTATCCTGGCTCCACCCAGGGCTGGGCCTCTGTGGCTCTGGGGCCTGGGCTGGAGCTGGGGCGCAAGGAGCTGTCCAGGTCTCGGCACAGCTGGTAGAGTTCACTGCCACGACCAGTTATCCGCTCCCCATCAATGACTTTCAGGATGGGCAGCAACTCTCGGACCCCAGCCCAGTAGGAGGGGCTGGCACAGAGGGGGTTGCTGAGCCGGGCCAAAGGGTCCCGGAGCCGCAGATACTCGAGGCTCCGTATTCCCGTCAGACACTGCAGCTGGCCAAGTGTGGCCAGCAGGTTACCTGCCGCATTGAGACTCTGCAGGTTCTCACAGGCGGCCAGCGGCTCCAGGGCAGTCAGACGGTTGTTGGAGACGTTGAGCACAACCAGCTGGCGCAGGGAGGCCAGCGGGCCCAAGTGGGTGAGCGCGTTGCCGGACAGGTCCAGCCACTCCAGGCCCAGGCACTCGCCCAGGCAGCCCAGGTCCACGAGTCCCATGCTGCGCAGCCTCAGCAGCAGGATGGACTCCAGAGCAAACTCGCCTGTGCGCGCCTTCAGCAGCGGTGGCGTGATGCGCACCCCTTCACCCTCTCCTGGCTTCTCGCCCTGAGGCTCCATGAGACAGAACTCGGTTCAGAAGGCCTGGGCCTTGGCAGGGTCCCTCACAGGGATGTGGGTATCGCCCGGGTCAGCTGGCTGTTCACCCCAAAAAATGGTGCCATCAATTCTCCCAGGGCCAGTGACAGGAGACCTGTTTCAGACACCCTTGGCTCACGGGCCACCAAGTCCCTACAGAAAGACAATGGCACAATCACGCAAGCCTTTCCTGAGCACCTCTCTCCTATGTGGCAGGTGATGGCGCAAAGTAGATGACCCATTTCTTACCAACAGGGCCAAAATCTAGATGGCCAGGCAAGATCTGAAGCAGCAGGTCTGGAACACGAGTCAGGGAGGGGCCCCAACTTGGCTCCAGGCCAGCATGGCCACACTGGACAGAATTCAGGCCCAATGTCACAAATTCCATATTTCAAATCTGGACTTGGGGGCAATATCTCATTATTTTTATTTACTTCTTCAGTAACCACTTATGATCTATCATTCTTAATAATTTTCAAGCGCTTTAAAAGTTTTAGATTTGTTTTTGAATTGATAAAAGGTAATCGTCACCAATTTTTGTTTCTTTCCTGGGATATTCTATGCATATACAAACACAGACAGGAGCACACTGTATCTTGCTTTATTCACTCAAAAATATTATTTTACCTTTTTTTTTTTTTTAAATATTAGCAATATATTCAAAATGGTTTCCAGGTTATATGGGCCAACTTGTGACCTCTGGTTGAAGCTGGAAGGGCCTAAGGACCAATCTGGTCCTAGATGAGGAAACTGAGGTCAAGGGAAGGAAGGGACAGTGAAGCCTCCCAGTAAGTTCCCAGACATGGCCCTTCCCACAGCCTTCCACCTCATGCTACGCCCCCCACACCCACCAAACTAGATTTTGCTTTGTATCACCTCGTAATCATTATGTGCCAGGCAGTATGGTCCCAGCTGCAAATATGACCAAATTTCAAAAAAATGAAAGCTCGGGGAAGCCAGATAGTCCAGGAAGCCGTCTTGGAGGAAGGGCAGGACAGTACCTAAGATGGCTTCAGAAAGGTGGGGAAGGGGCATTTCAAGTCACCAGTGGGTGTGGGGCCGTGCTATACAGGCAACTATGGTGAACAGGGGAGTGGGAGACCTGGGGAAGGGGCAACGACGACATGGGTCCAGAGAGAGGATCAAGGTTTACACAGAGAGAAAAACAAGAATGGACCTCTGCTCAAAGTGGCAGTTTCCCAACCCTGCAGACTTTGGTCAGGTTCAGGGCAGGCCAGGCCACGACGCAGGAGTTAACTGCTCAGGCCAGCTGGGAAGGGTCATTCACTCGAGCTATTTAGAAAATCTGTGGATCCAAAGTACCAGGGATTCCCAAGCCTGAGTTACATAATCACCACCACTTTTTATTTCTTCTCCACGTAACCAGGCCCAGAGCCCTTTCCATTAGCTCCTGCCACACCCACCAGCAAGGACTATTAAAGAGCACCACACCAGGGAGCTGGGAAGGCTGTCAGCAGCTCTCTATCCCTTCCCATCTTTAAGCATATCCTCCCTCCACCCCATTTCTGAGAAAGGGGAGAGGGTTCTTGTCTCATGATCCCCATTTTTTTTTTTTTACCTAGGTCCCCTTCTAGTCTGCAACACTGGTCTACTCATTCTTTTTTATTTATACCTCATTTTTTTCTAAAAGGGATTTGAAGCATCTACTAAAAAGTCTGGATTCATTCTATGCAGATAGGATCTGTTAGGGATTTTAAGTAGGAGAGTGATCCTTTTAAGACTACTCTGGCCAATAGGCTGGAGGACACAGGCTGGGGTACCAGGCACTAGAAACCTGTTACAAAAGGAGAAGCAAAAGATAAGGGCCTAACAAGGGCAATGAGGAGATGGACAGAGGAGAGAGAGCTTCCATGGTTCTGCTTAAGTGATGGCAGGCGGTTCCATTCACAAACATGGAATGCAGCAGGGGCAGGATGGGGCAGGATGACCTCCAATTTATGGGGCACTAGTTTGAGGTGACTGTGTGACATTCGTTTTTCAGAGGCAGCTGGAGCTCTAGGCTGCAGAGATCCAGGTGTTATCAGCATATTTTGGCAGCTGGACTCAAGGGTGTGATGGGTGTTGCCCAGGAAGAAGGTGTGGCACAGGGAGTCAGCCTATTTTGGGCTACAGACTTCTCTCAGTATCTGTAGGTCTCACACTTTCTGGGATGAGAGTAGTTAGGGACTCCTGGTATACAGTGAAAACTAGTAGAAGTCAAGGGCAAAATTCGACCAGAACACTAACATTTATGGGTCTGAATAAGAGGCTGGGAAGGATATTAAGCCTCCAAAGGGAGGAGAAAATATGAGAGGCTTTCAAGGAGTGAGCAAAGGACATTGTGTTAAAACGCCCAAGATGAGGTCTGAAATACACCCACTGGATCAGGCAGCTGTGAGCAGTGATAAAGCCTTAGCCGACTGGGTTAAGAGGGTTAAGGAGTGAATGAGCTGAAGAACTGGATGAAGGGAGGCAGAGAACCAGGAAGGGGGTAGCTAGAGACAAAGGATTTCATCAAGTTAAAGCTGGAAGGAACAACCTGATTTTACAGAAGAGGAAACAGTGGAGAAGTTCAAATTGGGACTAGAAATCAGGCTGTCCATGCCCCAGTCATCCCTCCTGGGAAGGAGACAGGTGAGCTTCTGGAAGAGGGCCCAGCACCTCCTGGCTCTGCAGGAGTACAGCCCTGGGTCCCTGCACCCTCAATGCCTGTCTTCTGGCTTCTCGGTGGTAAGCTGAATAATAGCACTGTGTGGCCGAGGCAAAACTGATTCTCATATGGGTCCGTGAGCTCTGCTCTGCTCATGGTCACAGGGCTTACCTCAAGTATGGACAAGGTGGACTGATGCCACCTGCCTGAGTAAACCTCACTCACGGAACAGGGTAACAGCAGGCAGCATGCTCTTCATAAGCAAAGGATAGCTTCCCAGACATCAAACTGCTTCAACATTCTTCTTTCTTTTTTATATATTTTTTTTATTTTTTAAGATTTTTTAAAGACTTATTTTAGTCATTCCTCCCTCCCCCTTGTTTTGAGCGTGCTGTGTGCTCTCTGTGTCTGCTCGTCTTCTCTTTAGGAGGCACCAGGAACCGAACCTGGGACCTCCCATGTGGGAGAGGTGCTCAATCGCTTGAGCCACTTCAGCTCCCCTACAACATTCTTGTCTATTATAAAATGGGAATGATCCTTGCCCTAATTATGGAAATGAAATGAACAGAGTCCTCTTCCCTCAACAAGTGAGTCTTCAGAAAGGACTTAGTTATTACACAGAGGAAGCTATGATGAATGACACCTGGGTCTCATTCTGAGGGAGGCTGACCCTAAACAGGGAAGACAAGCAAATTCTCTTGTAGTCTCAGTTTACCTGACTAGAATATAGGGCCAGAAAATGAGGTCCATGAAGTCCGCCAGGAGCAGAGAAGAGCTAAGTCTGTGGGGGGAAACAGTTTAATCCAGAGAAGACTTAGATAAGCAGTCATGCAGAAATATTGAGGACCCTTCTTCTACCTCAAACCCTCCCCTCCTCAAACACTTTAGAGCAGGGTTTCTCACTCTCAGTATTATTGACATTTTGGGCCAGAGAATTCTTTTTGTGGGGGTTGCTCCTGGTATTGTTGGGTATTTAACAGCATCCTTTATCTCTACACAAGAAATGACACTAGCAACACCCCACCCACTCAAGTCGTGACAACCAAAAACATCTCCAGATGTTGCCAAAGGTCCCCTTGAGAGTTAAAATTGCCCCTAGTTGAGATCCAAAGCTCTAGAGCTCAATCCCCTAGCAATATCTCCAAGAAACTGATGAGACCATCGCGTCTCTCACCCACTTCCTTTCACCTCCCACATTCCTCCCATGCCCCACATCCTCTCCAAGGGAGCGCAGCAGAGTCTGTGCAGCAAGGCCCTAAAAACCAAGAGATGATGGCTCTTTTTTCTTCTTCTTCTGAGCCTCTGGGGTCGGCTGGAGAGAGGTAGAGCCCCCAAAGGAAGAAGAATTTCCTTCTTCCTCTCTTCTTCTTTCTCCCAACCCCTCACCAAGAACAGAGTTCAGGGCTCTCCCAGTTTACACTGGGGACAGTTAGCTGAGGGGGGCAGTGCATGAGGATGCCATTTTTTATGGGTTTTCACCCATAACTTGGGGGTAGGAGTAGGGAGGTGGGGTCAAAAGTCAGTGAGAACATCCAACACTCCCCCTGCTTCCTAGCACTGCGGGCAGAGGATCTCTGGATTAGGGAAGGGGAACAAGGAGGACTGGCTTCATCCTTTCTTCTGCACCCCCCAACTGCTCCCCCAGGTGACCCCAGAGGCGGAGAGTATTCCTCAACTTATTAACCTACAAGCTAGGCTAACTCGGGGTTCTGAGGCCACTCCCCTCCTCCAGGACATACCAGATCTGAGAGAGATGCCCCTGGGGTCTGGAGAGGTATCGCCCAAGGGGCCTACACTCTGGTACCTGGAGGACAACTCAGGAGTGCTCTTCATCAGTGACAATGCCTCTTCTGAGAACAGCTAAAGGCATGGCAGCAGACCAACATGCCTCCCCTATAGCAACTTCATGGTAGACCAGATGCCTGGATCCTCACCCCAGATCTACTGAATCAGAATTTCTGGGAGTGAGGTTCAGAATCCTGCAGTTTTGAGATGTACTCAGGTGGTTCTCATTCAATTCTGAGAACTACTTACACTTTAAGGGAAGGGAGGCTGGGAGAGGTCCAGGGCTGGGTCCAAGAGAGCCAGTGAACACACTCCTCACCTCCATACACACACCCCTCCCAGCAGTTGTGGGAAAAGGAGAGGTAGCTAAGCAATTTGAAGGGCAGACTTTAAGTCAAATCATGCTACTCAAATCATTAATTATGTTTACAAAGGTTTAATATGTAAGATGCAACTATTATACGTTAAAGTGAAAATACAGTATTCTAAATAGTACACGTGGTATGAATCTCAATGTAAAAAAAAAGAAAATATGTCGAAGTATTCACAGAGGCTGCCTCTGAGTGAAAGGACTATGCTTAATGTTAATTTTTCCTGCTTCTTTACAGTAAATCCAAATGTCTTATATGAATTAGTTATAGTAAAACACGTGCCTGACTAGGGACGCAAAGGGACAGGCCTCCAGGGTATCTGACTCACCAGGTGCTGTCAGTCTGGTGAGGGGAAGGTTTGCTCCCTCACCCCTCAAACTGCAAAATTAGGCTTTGAGTGCTTCACCCTGCTCTAACTACATTCTGTCTGTTAGCTACCTTTCCCAGTGACCAACTCCTCAGGCAACCTTGTGGTATCTTGTGGTGGTGTGAGAGGCCAGCCTCCCACCTGCCCCACATGCTCCTGGCTTTCCCATCCTTCTTCTCCCCACCCGATCCCTAGTTCCTGGATCCCATGCTCTTAGGTCCTGTATGCTGCCCTAAAGGAAGTCTGAGCAATCTAGAGTATTAGTGTGTTCCATACAGATCTTTTCTCTTCTGAATTAGGGATTTGCTTTTTATAAGCGGCCAGGACTAAACAAAGGACATGGGGGTGGGGTGGAATGTAACCAGGGACAAGGGGAGGCATGCGTGCTTCCAGGATGGGATATATACTCAGCACCCCAGAGCCTGGGTAAACTATTGAAGCTCATCCTGAAATTGCTTTCACGGTAGTAAGAAAATGCAAGGTTTCCCATAGTCTGGAAACAAATTACTGGTAAGAACAACATTTTGAAGGCCGGTTATGTCAGCTTTCCTCAAGTCACACTTCCTCACTAGCTGGTCAGTCCATCAACCAGGGGTTCTCGGGCCACTTTGGGATCTGTGGGGAAGAATGGGCCCTAAGAAGACCGATGTGTGCCTATGTATGTATTCATCTTTTAAACTTGCTAATCTGCCTTCGGGTTCTTTCCTTCTGCAGTGAAAGCAATTTCAGAAAGAGCTTCAGTAGTTTATCTCGGCCCATGGTCCAAGCACCCACACCTCCCTTGTCCTAGCCACTTTGTGAGAAAGCATGCTTCTCAAAGGCATGTACTTCTTTTACACACCTGGACAAGTTGTATGTAGAGCCCTTATATGGGTCCCAGAAACCCATTAATATTTATAGTGTTACAGTTAATAAAACTGTACAGTCACTTATGAACAGAGAAAGCCTTTTCTATGTACATACTGCTAGCAATAAGTTAAACAATGGGTGGATGGAAAATAAAAATGACAACTCCCTGAAAAAAAGTATGGCAATTCGTAAAAAATCAAGAAACTGCTCCTGTTCTTACCAAATGGGATCAAGATGCTGGCTGTCCCTATCTGCTGTTCCAGCATGCCACACTCTGCTCTCTACTTTTATCTACTGCAGAGTTTTTAAGGGTAGATTTTGAGGGCATTGGACTTTTACGTGTTCCTCAAAGCTCTTGAGATTCTAGGAATCTATGTGGCAGGACTACCACAATCCACTCCTGCCCCACAGTTAGCTCATCCAAACAGACTCGCAGACTAAATGGTCTGCTTCTCCTCAGCCAGGTCACTACTAGAGAAGACAAGGGGAGGTGGAGTATAGTTGGGGAAGTGCTCCAGGTTGGTCTTTAAGAAGAGGAGATGCTCGGTAGTCTCTGTTTTGAGAGGGAAGTTTTTCTCTACGATGGTGGGGCTGTTCAGGGAGGCAAAGATACTTTCGGAGAAGGCTCCCGTGGGTGGGCAGGACAAATAGAAGATGGCCAGTCTAGCTAGGGCTGGCCAGACTTCACACTTCTTCTCCCAGTAAGCCAGGGGGTCCTCCTGGGCTCCAACTGTCTCGTTCTCACGCAGGTACCTCTTGACTATGATGCTAGCCAGGTGGTTCTCCGTGGAGAGCGAGGCTCCGCTCTTCTCAGATGCCAGCAGCCCCACACTCTCCAGCTGTTCCAACAGGCTCTTCTCCTTCTGGACTAGTGGGAAAGATCCAGAGCTTCTCCTCTGCAATGGGTCCTTCTGGTTCTTCAACTCAGTCCTAGGGCTCTTGGCTAGTCCATCACTCAGGGCTGCATCCACACAGATATCCTTGGGGTTCAGCATGTTTGGGGAGTGTAAGGAGGTTGAAGCAGGCAAAGAGTATTCAGATACCATAATCTCTTTCACCTTGTACACCAGAACCTGCTCCCAGTGATCAATATCAGCCCCCAAGGGCAGAATGGCCTCAATTTTCCCCTTGAAACGGGGGTCCAGTAAGGTAGCCAGCACGAACTCCTCCCGGTGGAAGAACTCGCTAACATAATGGTCTGTGGAGAGCTGCAGAGCCAAGCCCTCAGCCAGCCGGACGGCTGCACCCATCTCCCCGGCGCTCTGCTCCAGAAAGTGCCCGTGAACTTGCTCCAGGAAGATATGCAGGTAGCGCAGCTGGGGCAGCACCTGGCTTAGAGAAGCCTGGGCTGAGCTGGCCTCCAGGACAACCATCTGAAAGGGCTGGAGGAGCTTGACGAGACTGCCTGTCAGACTCCAAAACATGGAAGACAAGGCTTTCCCAGCCTTCCCCAGCTGGTGTTTTCCTTCATACTCTTGAAGTGGCTGCTGCTGCTCCACCAGCCACTCCATCACGTGGTAGGCAGAGATCCAGTGGTCTGAGACTTCCTGAAAGGGCTGGTGGGCTGGGAGGCCACACTGGTGCTGTAGCTGGGTGAGGAGTCTCCGGGCCTCTGCAGAGTCTTGGAAATGGCCACAGATGGCCCTGACTGTGCCCAGGATGATCTGGGCACTGTGATGGTGACACAGAAAGTTCTTCACCAGGTTGTTAAGGCAGTGGGCAAAACAAGGGATGTGGGTATAGCCCTCTCTCTTCACTGTCTGCTCGAGCTTGGGCCAGCCACCCGATACTAGGAAGCCTGGCATCAGGGAGCTGCGGCTGAGCCACAGGTTGATCTGTTCCGTCAGCTTCAGCTGCCTGTCCTCTGGAGTTTTCTCCAGGGGTAGGGCTTGGACCCAGAGCACAGCTTGTTTCCTCAGGCTCCCTGATGCCACCTGTCTGCTACCTGGCTTTATCACCCCCCAGTGGGCAGTAAGCACCATGAAGTCCACTGCCGAGTCCTGGGTTGATGTGGATGTGGTGAAGTGAACTCTGTTCCCTCCAGCCCACTGTATCTCCTGAAGAACCTGCTCACCCATAGCCTCATGAAGCAGAGGTAAGGCCTTATCTAAGAAAAAGGCTGGTGAGGGAAGATGGTAGCAAGGGTCAACCTGGGCAATAAATCTTCTGAAAGGCTGGGATGAAACAAAGGAGAGTGGCAAGGCCATGCTACAGAGCAATTCTGCAATGCTATGGTTCCAGATCTGTGCCCTTGGTTGGTTGGAGGCATATATACCACCCGAGTCCTCCCTGACTTCCCTACAGGGAGATTTGTCTTTAGCGGCAGTGGGCAAGGACGGTGGAAGCAGAAACAGCTGCTCATGCCTGCCCAGGGCCGGCTCCTCATCGCTACCTTCAAACAGTAGGGCATCTGGGCAGCATTCTGGTAATGGGAGCCCCCCAGAGCCAGCACTGGAAGTATCTGTAGGTGAAGCTTTCTGCTTTTTCTCCTCAGCCCCTCTCACCTTCTTCCTTTTGTTGGCTGTAGTTTGCCTTCTCTCCCACTCTAGCCCGTGCTTACTTGCCAAGTGACAGACAAGTTCTGAGGTTTGGAATTGGCCCTTAATTTTGTCCTGTCTGATACTGGCATGACACAGACTACAAATAACACGGCAGACATTCTTGTAGTCAATGGTAAAGAACTGTCTGACATCTGAGGTGGACTTCTCACCTGTGGTGTCCAGAGGGCCCAGGGTATGCCAGTGAGAATCCAAGCCCTTGGCCTTTGGTTTTAGACTTCTGCCCAGCTTTTTCAAACGGGGTGGCTTCTGGTGACTCAGTTGGGGCCCCAACTTCTCCCCCATGCCAGGAAGCAAACGCTTTTTCTTCCACTTCTTGAGGTGTCTCAGCTCTCTGGTCAGATGGGCTATAAGGATGTCAGCTTGCCTTTCCTCCTCATTTTCACTAGACTGGTTTTCCTCACACTTGTCAGGACTGGTCACCTGGGGGGGATGGAGGAGGGTCTGGACCAGAACTGGGCTAGAAGAGACCTGGTCAGAGCTGAGTGGTGGGCTCGACTTCTTTTGTGACTGCTCCCCTTCCTCTCTCCATCCAGGTACCTTCTTCTGCTTGGATGCCACCTTCTTCTCATGTTGCCGTGGGTGTTCCTGTCCAAGCACACACTGAAGGCCACAGATTCCAGAGTTTCCATTTAGCTTATTCTGCCCAAGGCTGGCTTGGGAGGCCCTTGGGAGGCTTGGCAGGACTCCATGGGATACAGCTGGGTAAAGCTCAAGCCTCCCCAGAGGGCTGGCTTTTCTCTTCTCATTGTAGGCAGGTAGGCTGAGGGCATCTCCTTCCTGCTTTTTCAGGAAAACTTGGTCCAGATCAGATAAAGGGACTGACTGACAACTGGGGAAGAGGCAGGGGCTGCCCTTTTGGTGGGACAGGCCCCTTTCACTCTCCACTTGGGAGCAGCAAGATCTTATCATCTTCCTGTGACCACTGCTGGCCTTCTCCTCTTTGTCTACAAATTCGAGTTTGACCTCAGTCCCTGGCATGCCCTCCCTGGCACCCCAGCCAAGTCCATGAGAAGTGTTAGTAGCTCTGGTGTTGAACTCAGGGCAGAGAGAAGCAGGGGTGGCAGCTGGACTCTTGGACCTGGTCATGGGGGATGCAGCACACACACAGGGCTCCAGCTCCACTGATCCTGAGGGTATCTGTCTCTTGGGGGGCTTTTTAATTTTTTCCACTTTCAACATGCTTGGGGAAATGACAAGATGGGCCAAGGCTGCAAAGCAAGATGAAAAGAATAGCTCTCAGCTGCCCTATGCAACTCTGAGAAACACCAAGGGGTGGCCCAGATAAGAAAAGAGAGAAGGTGAAAAGAAGAAAAGACAGAAGGAATTCCAAGATAATATGTAATTAGCCTCTCAAGACCTCAGTCTCCCTGGCGAAGCCTGACTTTCTCACCTCCAGACCAAATGGTGCACTCTCTCAAGCAATACCCCACTGCCCTCTGCAGTTAGTAGTTTCTGTGTCTATCTTCTTGCCAAACTGACTATTTTTCTCTTTTTTCTTTCAATATTAGGAACCTAGGAGGCTCTTGGCAATTGTTCTGTGTGTTATGGATACAGCATAAAATAAGCAAGGTCCTGGTGTTCTTGTGGCTTACAGGCTGGTGGGAGTATAGGTGTGAATAAGAGATTCCTTACAAAATGTAAAACTGGAGCCCTGGCAAGTGGTATGATGTAGAGGTATGTGGCAAAGCACGAACATGATGAGGAGACTGACCCAGCTAAGTAGTCATGAAGGTTGCTCTGGAAAGGATATCGGAGCTGGCTGGCCACAAGCACTGGACAGGAGGGTATACAGCTTATTAATCTCTGTTCCTAAGCACCTAAAACTGGACCTGGCACCGAATACAGGTACAATATATATAAAACATAGCTCAGTGTTTGTTGAATAATGCATCCCAAGGTTTCTTAAGCCAAAGACCTTGCTTATATCATTTGAAATTCCTTCTCTAGAAATCAGCCTCCTCCAGAGAACACAGTACAAGGATAGCTCCTTAACTCCAATGACTTTAGGACTCCTAGTGCCCTCTTGCTCTCTTTTCTCTTTCACGGAGAAACTTCTTGAAAGGGTTGTTTATACTTTCTCACCTCCCATTCACTTCTTAACCCATTCCTATATGGCTTTGGTTTCCACTGTTCCACTGACACTGCTCTTGCCAAGTTCCCCAATGATGACCTTGTCACTAATTCAAATGGACTTTTCTGCAACACCTGAGCACCTGACTACTTCCTCCTTTTGAAATGCTCTTCTCCCTTGGATCCTATGGCACCACATTTTCTTGGTTTTCTTCCTACTTCTCTGACTCCTTTTCAATCTCTTTGCTGGTCCCCTCTTCCTCTGCCTCTCCCTTAAATGGCATTTCTCAGAGTCCCTTCATAGGCTCTCTTCTCTCTTTCTACACAACTCCCCAAGATGATTTATCTTCTCTCATGATTTGAATTACCATCTCCATACTGACCACTTCAAGTCTTTCTCTCTAGCTCAGAAGTTGTTCTTAAGCTTCTCCTCTCACTTACTCTTCCTACAATCAATTCAATCTCTGCAAATAGGACCTCTCTCTGCCCTGATGCTCAGGTCAGAGCAAAATCTGTTACTCCTTTCCCCCTCATTCACTTTCCTGGAGATTTGGGGCTCTAAAAAGAAAGGAGACATGAAAAAGTCAGAATAGAAATAGGTAGACAGAAGCACAGAAAATGACAGGCAAGGAAAAGCCCTGTGAGGTGGGATGTGTTTCCCTGGGAAAGAGAAGACTCTGAGGAAAATGTCTTTTTTTTTTTTTTTGGAAAATGTCTTAATAATTCTACCACAAATATCTGAAAGTAAATAGTCTTCATCTCTTCAGACTAGAATAAGATGCAGATTAAATAAGATTAAGATTTAAAACCAACACTTTGTGAAAATGAGTGATGTTAAATATTAAGAAGGATTATCTAAGATGGCAAGACCGCCTCTAACAGATGACAAGCTGGCTGAAGTGGCTTAAATGAGACCTGGCTTTAGAGAGGAGTATGGGCAACATGATACTGAGGAGCTCCTTCCAGTCATGAGATCCTTGGAAGGATCAACAGCCAATATAACTTTGAGCCCATCTCTCAAGAACTCAGTCAGCCAAGAACAAAATCAAATGAACCAAGCACACAAAGCAGCACATGAGGTGATGTTTGCGGAAGGGGTGGATAAAAGTACAAATTAAATGGAAGATCCTGTCCCTGTCCCGGAAGAACTGCTTTAGGGGAGACCCATGTTAGAAACGGAGAAGACTTACCTCAGCTTTTATTTTATGATTGAAGAAACCAAAACTCAGAGTGTTAAAGTGACGATTAGTGGCAGAATGGAAGACCAGAGATGGCACCAGTTCTTCAGAATCAGTTTGTAGGCTGCATCTCTATCAATGAGAATGAAGAATGTGGTATTAAAACCAGGTCTGGGGAAAAAGATATGGCTCAAGTGATTGGGCTCCCTTCTACCATATAGGAGGTCCAGGGTTCAGTTCCTGGGGCCTCCTGGTAAAAAGCAAGCTGGCTCGTGTGGTGACCTGGCCCAAGTGGTGAGTTGGCCCACGTGGAGTGCTGGCCCATGCAGGAGAGCTGGCACAGCAAGATGATGCAACAAAAAGAGACACAGAAGAGAGACAATAAGAGACGCAGCAGACTAGGGAGCTGAGGTGGCGCAAGAAATTGAGAGCCTCTTCCCACTCCGGAAGGTCCCAGGATCGGTTCCTGGTGCCATCTAAAGAGAAGACAAGCCAACACAGAAGAACACACAGAGAGCAGACAGTGAGCACAAAACAATGGGGGAGGGGAGAATAAATAAATAAAAACAAAGAAACAACTAGGTCTACACATCAACTACCTTCACTAACAATGGTATAGAAAAGGGGAAAACGTGTTTGTGAGGACTGAGGCCTGGGTCACACCCCAAAATCTTCATCTGAAGACCTATTTATTTCCCTCAAGGTGTCGATCCTATTCTGTTCCCCAAGTAACCTTGTCCCATCGTAATTCTGTATTCTGAAAATAATTCTCTGTCCACTCCATTGCTGAACAAGTATCTACTATGAGCCAGGCACTGTGTCCTAAAGATATAAGAGTATCCGTCCAGCTGACACTCGAGGGTCAGGATGAGAAGACTTGTAAACGGGCATATATCACTTACAGCAAGGTAAATGGTCTGAGGTGCTATGGAAACAGAAGGGTTTCCCAGAGGAGTGGGGCCCCAGACTGATTTAAACGTAAATAGAATCGATTAAATTGAAGAGTTTAGAGATTTTTCTTGTAAGAGGCTGTTTACCTTAGACTACTGCTTTAGGATCTTTAATTTCTGACTGGCTTCCATGGGTAGGTCCTGGATCTGGTGTAATCACTGGTTCCAATGGGCAAGCTGCCCTTTTCTCTTTCACTGAAGAAAACTCACTGAAATGATAGTGAGGCTGACACTGTTAAGAGTAACCTTGAATCTGCTCTAAAATGAAAAATTTTAAAGTAAATGATCCAAAATTCCAGTACTTTGAGTATTAATAGTAATAATAGATCACAAACCCACATCTGAGGACTACAACTATGATAAGACAGAGACTTGAAGGACTTTTAAGCCAAGGAACGGCCCTCTGAGGCTGCACATTGGAAACCTCACACAAAGGCAGATACATCACTGGGAAGCAAGAGGCAAGGAGGGCCAGAGCAGGGTAACGGCAGAGGGGAAACCTTAGAGAGCTATTCAGGAGGTAGATTATGCTAGAATTGAGGTGGGAAGGAGGAGGAAGGATTACAGACTGACACTCTAGTAATCCCACTTACTAATACAGTCCAATTTTGGGTATATTGAGTTTGAAGTTCTTTTGGAAAAAAAAACTTTCAGGTGTAGACTCGACAGTTAGATATATGGGTCAGACAAGAGAGATTTGGGCTAAATTACAGATCTTTGTAGAAACAGAGGGAAAAAGTGCAGAAAGAGAAGAAAGTGGGTGATGTTTGCCCAGTCAACGCTGATAATATGGGGAAGACAGAGGATGCGAACAGTTCAAAAACAACTGAGAAGCCAAGGGTAGAGACATGGAAAACCCAAAAGAGAGTGATTTTAGGAAAGTTGAGGGAAGAGACTTTCCAGAAAGGAGTGATCAAAAGGGTCAAATGTCATTTCAGTGGATGAAGAAGGTAGTGCCTGGGGTAGTGAAGTGAGAAGTGTGGGAGAATCAGGAACTTAGAATAGTGGGGGTGGAATGGGCAAAAGAGGGTTCATTCCTTGAAACAGGAGGGAAAAGGCTTGGCTATGTCTCTAAATAGAGAAAAAGTGCAACGGGAAGAGGGTGAGGATAAATATACAGGAAAGACAGGGAAATTGATGGCACGAACTTCACGTGGATGTCTAACATACAGCCCAAAGTCAACATATTCAACCTGAACTGATTGTTCCCCAAAAATATGCACCACCTGTAGCCTCCCCATCTCAACTGATGGCAACTCCAATTTCCGAGCTGCTTACACCAGAGGATTTTAAAGCACTTGCTGGGCCCTCAAGTCCTAGGTTTCTCACTCTTTCCTCTCCTACCCACCTGCGACCAGGAGATTGAAAGGTGGTGAGGAAAAGGATGGGAAGAGAGAAATGTGTTGAAGGAAAAAGAATAAAAGCAAACCACTATATATTTTTGGATTTTGTCCCATATTCAAAGCTGGCTACTTATGAAACATAAGAAAGACGTTTTAAATAATAATCATGCATTATCAGGTTTTACATTATACAAAAGTGACAAGACCTGTTTCAAACTATTCACCAGCAGAACCGTTTGCTCTACTCTGAGAGGCTGTTTTTTTTTCCCATAATGGATTAAGAGCATGACGTCCAGAGTCAGTCAGCTGGGTATTTAAATCCTGGTTCTGCTACCTACTAGCTGTGTGATGGTGGGCAAGTGATTTAACCTCTCTGTGCCAAGGATTCCTCAACTAAAAATGAGGACAATACTACCTACCTCTTAGAGTTGTGGTAAGAATTAGATAAGCTCATACAGGTATTTAAGCGCAGTTCCTGGCATACAGTAAGTGAAATATAAGACCCAGCTACTCCAGTAGAGAGTTGGGCCTCACCTAGCGAGTTTCAGGCGCGGGGACCACTGGGAAAAGAACCCTGGAAACCCTAGGAAAGGGCAGAGCTGGGCTGCCCCTGACAGGCGGTGTACGCCCCGGCAAGCCGCCCCCCGCCCCCGCCCCCGCCCCCGCCCTCAGCCTCCGGGTCTGTGAAGAGGGTAGATAACGCCCCCACCGGCTTTACCTTAGGCCAGGGTTTCTGCGGACTCGGGTCGGCGGCCAGCTGAGCGAGCCCTGGGAAAGCTTCAAGCCGATGCGCCTGCGTAAAGCTGCACGCAGGGCGCCCACCAAAGGCCGAGGGGGCGCTTCCGGCCCCGCCGGACCTTCTCAAGGCAGCGCCTTCCCCGCCGCGACCCCCGACAGCCCCCTCCTCCTCCCAGTAAAAAGAAGCTTCAACCCCCGCGGTCCAGACGCCCCGCACCAACCCACCTGCCGCTGCGTTTTTCCCCCCCGCCTAGGGAAGGAGCTCCGGGGGAAGACGCCAACCGGCTGGGAGAGGCTGGCGGATGGCCGGGGAGTGCGAGGGGCTACTTCCGGGAGCGACTGCGCGCACCCCCGCCCAGTGAATGGTACTTTCTCGCAGCGAGCGCGCGGGGCGCCGAATGCGCCGGCGCGGGCGGCCGCGGGTCTGGCGGTTACCTGAAGCCTTGGCCTGCAGCTGCGAGCCGCTCTGACCCTTACCAGCAGCTGCTTAGTCGTACTAGTTTAGTGGTGTGACCTTGGAGGAACCACTTGCACTTTCTTATTCAGTACTTGTTTATTGAGCGTTCATTCTGTGCCAGGCTCCAAAATGGACAGTGGCCTAGTTGTCCCCTCTTCTGTATTAAATGACCCCCAGGTCCCTTCCGCCCCTGGCATTCTTTTGTTTCTTGAGTCTCTTTCCCCGTGTGTAACCAGTGTCTCATCCATGCATGCAAACAAAAGGGATCACAAGAATGATAATGACCCATAGGTTGGGGGTCTCTCCCTGCCCACCAAATAGGATCCCCAGGAGTATCTCTTGGGGCAAATTCCGCCCCAAGGCCTTGCACCCAGCTCAGGAGACCTGCTGATTGGCTATTCAAGTTTCCCTTCTTGTAAACTGCTGGGAATATATTTGTCAACTTTTCAATTGTCTTTTTCTTATTAACTTGTTAAGGTTATTTACATAATCTGAACATTAATTTTTATGTGCTGCAAATATCTTCTCCCAGGCTTATTTGGAACATCCTTATTGTCATAAAGTCACTCTCTTATATCCTATTTTAAATTTCAAAATCTAAAATTTGACGTTTTGATTTTTGCATTTAGGTCTTTAGCCCACCTGGATTTCATTTTGTGTGTGTGTCTGATCAGCGATAGGGAATTAATGTAATCTTTTTCTATTTAGAAAGTCATTTCTCCCAGCAGCCCATCCTTTCCTCACTGATTTGTACTGCTCGCCCTGTTCGTTCTGGTATATCCAGGGATCTATTTCTAGACTCTGTATTCTGTTCTACTGGCTCTCCATTCTGTTCTGGTTGTGTATCTCTGCATGAACATTTTTTTCTGTTTTTTTTTAGACATAATTTACATACAGTAAAATGCCTAAGCATATATTTCAGTGAATTTTGACTTTTATTTACCTGCATAATCACCACCACAATTAGGATATAGGTCTTCTATCCATCCCCCCCACCCCCACCCCCACCCGGCCCCCCCCCACACACAAAGTTCCCTTGTGCCTCTTCCCAGTTAATCCTCTGCCCTGGTCTCAGGCAATCACTAATCTGCTTTCTATTATTGTAGATTAGATTTGCATTTTCTAGAGTTTTATATAGATGGAACTATACAGTATATACTCTTATATGACTGGCTTTTTTGGCTTAAAACAGTGTTTTTGAGATTCATCCAATTGTTGATGTGTGAATCAGTAATTCATTCCTTTTTATTGCTGAGTAGTATTCCATTATATGCATATAGTGCAATTTGTTTATGCATTCACCAGTTGATGGAAACAGGCTGTTTCCAGTTTTTGGCTATTACAAATAAAGCTGCTATTAACATACACATGCAAGTTTTTGCGTGGACATATGCTCTTTTTTTT
>JAQZBX010024905.1:0-23036 GCA_029593785.1 Cabassous unicinctus
CGTGACAGAGCTGAGAGGAAGCCACTCTCCAAAGAATCGGTGTTCCTGCCACTCAGGCTGTGTCTTCCGGGGGGAGGTGGGGGTCCGTGACCCTCCCGAGGAGTTCTGAGCTTCACCGCGGGGCTGGAGCTGCTGACAGGCGCTGCTGAGCCGTCAGCCCCCCGCACCCCTCTTTGGGGAGATGCTCGGGGGTGGAGGGGGCCTCGGTCCCGCTCGGCTGCCCCTGTTCACAGAGAAGCTCTCCTCGCGGGGGAGGCGGGGAGGAGGGGTTACTTCTGCTGCACCCACTGGTCTTGTCTGTCCAGAAAGGATCCCTTCTTCCGGCCCACTCCCGGCCTCCTTACCTGCCAAAAACAATACAGACGATTAAGCCAGAGGAAATTAGGGCCCGCCCAGGGACAAGCTTCCAGCCAGGCTGGCCGGAGCAGGTCCCACCAGAGTAGGTCCCAACGGATCTAGTTTTTCCAAATGCTGGGGAGGGGGCTGGTTACTCTCCCCCATCTCGCCTCTCTTTTCAGATTCTGAGCTGACTTGCCCTCCCAGATGACAAACCGCTGGCCTGGCTGCGAGGCCTTCCTTGCAGCTCCCTGGTTTCCCTTTTCCAGGGGGTAGAGGACTGGGAAGAGAAAAATGAAGTTCTGAGAGCTCCTGGCAGAGCAGGGGCCGCCTGCCCAGCCCAGAGCTGGCGCTGCTTCCCCCAGCACCTGCTCCTCTTGCGAAATGTCATTCAAAGGCTCCAACTGGGCCGCCGTGGCCTGGGCTTCCAGAACAAGCACTGCCTTTCCCGCCGTGGGAAGCAGGAGCATCAGGGAACTGGGAAGCTGGGTCTCAGTCGCGGCCTTCCTCCTGCAACCGCCCCACTTCTTAGGCCAGGTCGGTGCTCTAGAGACCTGGGGGCAGGGAAGGCTGTGCCCCGGAGTCCAAAACAAAGCCAGAGGCCCCCCTCCCCAGCCACCTCTCATTAGCAAGGCAGTAGCAGGGCCCCGATGTCGGCATTCCCCCTGCAGGAGCCCCTCTTTGGAAAAGGGCTTTTATGACACATCTGAGGGTGTCAGCTCTGGTTTGAAATCGGATCCAGATGGGCTCAGCTGCATCTGGGCACTTTCCTTTGTAGGGCTGAAAAGGTGGCTGGTTTGAGAAATGCTTGTTGTCTGGGGCTGTTAGAAATCAAACCAGAGTATTTAGGGTGCTTGTTTTAACGAGCCCAGAACCCAGGCTGGAGGCGTCACTGCCCACTGAGCTCACAGACGGGCAGAGAATGCGTGTGGGAAGAGGGGGTGCTGGCCAGGTGGTGTGGGGCTGATGGGGGCTGGGGACAAGCTTCCCTGGAGGGAGGAGGTGGAAGAGCCAGCGGGCCCCAGTGGGACATCGGTTCAGAACGCCCAGGGCCTGGCAGATACTCCAGGTGTGAGCAGGCAGGTGAGGCCGAGGGGGGTGGGTGGGGCTGGCAGGAGGGAAGATGAGGTAAAGCTGGGCTCTGGCACGAGCCCTGATGGCCATTACCACCCACGTGATTTCATCCAATTATAAATGGTAATTTATCTATGAAAGCAAGAGATGGAAAGAGTCCAATGAGGTCACCTGCCTCCCTGGCCTGGGTGAGGAAATTGTTTTTATGCCCCAGGGGCTTGGGGGAGGAGGCAGCTGGGCCTCTGCACTCAGAGAGGACGTGGGTGTCCTCAGAGGCCAGAGGCCTCCCCACAACAGAGACACTGCCTGAGTTCTGCTGCCCAAATTCTGAATCCAGGAAGGCAGATTCATGGCATCGGCCTGCTGCATCAGGTATGCCATATAGCTCTCAGGATAAAAGGCAACCCCTACAAGTTCCCCCAAGCCCTGCCAGTCCCCCCGGCTGTGCCTCCCATTGCCTGGGCCCTTCCCTGCGCTGCCCCGTCCCCTCTGAGTGCCCTCCAACACCCGCCCGCACCTCCACCCTGATGGCAATGGAACCCTGCCCTGGCATTAGAAGGGAGGGGCTACACCTGCTTTTCCTTGGTGGGATGCCTGACACCTGGCTCAGGGCCTCGCACACCATAGGTGCTTAATAAATGCAGCCAGTGAACTCTCCTCTTCCACTTCCTCGTTTAGAAAGTGGAGAGTGTGAGCTAGGTTCGTGGTGGCCGCGGCCCCCTGCCCACACCTTGGAACCGCAGGGGAGCTTGGGGTCTTGATGTTTGATGCACCAGACCCCGCTGCAGATACTGGGCTCCTCAAGTGTTTCTGCCTCGGGTGAGTGGGGTGTGTATACATTTTCCAAGGTGAGACTGGCTGTCAAGTTTTGGGGAAGTGTGAGTCCCGAGATGTGCCATGGCTCTTCCCACGTGGGCATGGGTAATGGTGACCGTTTGTAGCCACCTGCATCCACTGAACCGTACGAGGCCCAGGAATGAGCATGTAAATGTGCCTTCCCGCAGAGCCGTGGAATCCGTGGGCATGCTCCTGGACTGAGCAAACCGAGGCTACACGGGGGACACACTTAGTGGGTGGGTGCAGGGTTTTCGGGTTTTCTGAATCTGTGGGGTTAATGGAAGATGAGATGAATCTGTGGGGCCCCAGGGGTTCAGTAACCAGGCCCCCCTCCCAGGCCGCTGATGAGTTGCTAGCTCTGTGCATGCCCCCCCCCATAGGGCAGCACCTGTTCACCCCCCCTTGTTAGCCTCCCCCTATTCCCAGAGGCTCTAGGTCTGGTTGTGCCTGGACCAAGAAACTCTTTCTTGGGTCAACATAATAAAGGCTTCCATTTGAAAATACTGATCCATTTTTTACTTTTTTTGTTATAAACAACATCATAACTGTATTAAAAGAAATTTGAAAGGGAGAAAGAAAACTAAGTGCACAAGCCCATGTCTACATGCAACCCTTTGCACCTGGGCAGGCTCTGCCCATACGTATCCGTTTACCAAGGGACGATATACCTGGTCCCTGTCCAGGTAATTTCTGCTCTGCCATCTCTACTGAGCCCGGGGACAACCCAGCAAGGCTGGTTTGTGGCTGGTAGGGCAGGGAGGACCATCCCATTGCGCAGATGCGGTGACACCAGAGGAAGAGGGAGGAACTCGCCCAGGCTGCTACCCACATGAGAACGAGGGCTTCAAGCCTCAGGGCACTCAGCCCCCTCCTCCCTGCCCCACCCAAGGCTCAGCACAACAAAAACACACAGCCAACCAAATTCACTGTGCCCAGGGCCCATGGCACCGAGGGGCCCTGATTTCTCCTGAGGCCCTCCCGTGCAGCCTTCCATCCACCCATCCATCCATCCACTATCCAATCATGCAATCATCCACCATCTATCCATCCACCATCCACCCACCCTCCACATATCAATCCATCCATCCATCATCTATCCATCCATCCATCCACCAGCCAGCCAGCAAGCATATAGAGCCCAAACATGTGCCAGAAACCATGCAAGACATTGGGGACCTGAAGAGGAGACCCCGCCCTCCAAGAGCTCACAGTCTAGGGCAGAGGCCACTAGTTTGCAAAAGGCAACAGTGTGGGACACCCGCAGGGCACTGTGGGAGCAAAGAGCCCCACCTTGCTGCCCCTGGGTGCAGGGGGTTTCCTGGGGGAGGTGACTCTGTGCTAGGTCCTCCAGACTCCTATGTCCTGCCCGTCATTTGTGAGCAGGGCAGGTGTGGTCAGGTTTCCTCCTTGACCCCCATCTCATCGTCGTTTCACTGTCTTCCAGAGCTGTCGCCCCATGTCTGGCCTTCAAGGCTTCCACCTCAACTGGAAGTGCTCTTTGGCGTCACAGTTCACCGTGGACTTTAAGATTGGTGCTCAGTGATATTCATCCCTATCTGAGCAATTAGCCACCCTGTCTCATTTCAGCCCGTGGCTCTTCCGGATGGGTTTTATGTGTGTGTCATTCATTAATCAGATGCCTGGTATGTGCTGCTGGAAACCCAGTGGGCTCTATGGCTGGTGACTTAGCCAAGTGCCATTTTAAATGAACAGCACTCCCGCCCCGCTCCCTGGGCAGAGCTGCCTGGGGCAAAGAGGACAGGGTTTAGATAATTGTAAGCAGGTCAACAACAGTGAGCTAAGAGACCTGGGGCTTTCTTTCCTTCTGGATTTCCAGGCTGGGGTCAGCAGCCGTATCCGACCTTTATTGATGAAAAGGATCTTGGTGACTCAAACCTGGAGTTTGTTCCGTGGCTGCTGACTTCTCCCTCCAGGACACCTGTCGGCCATCCTCGGGCCCGTTCCCTTCTCCTACCTCATAGTGTGTATGTCCCTTCTTTCTCGGGCCAGCACAGACCTCTCTCATGGGGGTAGAGGGCTGGGGCTGCAGGACAGGGAGGGCTTTTCCATTTGGGGCTGAGAACTGCTCCTGTCAAAGGGTCAGCATGGTATGGAGTGGGGTGGGAAGAGCATTTCAGACCAAGGGAACAGCATGTGCAAAGGCTCAGAGGCGGGAGAGCTTGGTGCAGCGAAAATGCTGGCGTTCCCAGAGCTCTGACCTGGTGGAGGGCGGAGAGCCAAGCCGGAGTAGGGGGTGGAAGCCTGGCCTTGGGGAGGCTTTGAACACTCTGCTGAGGGGCCCGATCTTCAGGTTGAGAGCACTAGGGAGCCAGTGAGGGTGTCCAGGCAGGGAGGAGTATGACCAGACTCGCAGTTTAGAAAGATGGCTCTGGCTGCTGCATGGAGAACCGCAGGGGGCTGTGTGTGTGGGAGGGGACCCGCAAGAGGCTGGGTCAGTGTCTCTGGGAGTGAGTGGGGTATCTTTGGCTGGTGGGGGGACAGTGGGGTTGAAGGGAAGGGGCCTACACTGAAGGCCTTGGAGGCTCTTCTCTCATTCTCCTCCTCACTGGAGGGCAGCTGTGAGCACTGCCAAGGAGCACCACTGAGCAGCTGGTTCTCTCGGGGGCCTTGCTCTGAGCCCCAGTGGGCCGGCATACCCCTGGGCCTTTCTGAGCCAGGTGTGGATTCCAGGCTCCCAGCCTTGGTCTGCTGGGAGGGGCTGTGGGGAGGCCCAGGGCTCCTGGCTAGGCCCTCTCTGGGGTGGGGGGAGGTTTGGGGGCTCCAGCTCCTCCTTTTGTGCTGGGCCTGGTCCCTGCCCTGCCCCCTTCTCTCTCACTCTGCTCCAGGCCCCAGGCTCCTGCAGCACCCGAGGAGCAGAGCTGGTGAGAAGGGGTGGAGGCGAGAGCGCCTGCTTAGGCAGCGTGAACCCTCCAGCCTCCGCTCTGCTGATTAAACCGCTTGGTGACGGCACCCAGGCTCTCAGGGATGGGTGTGTGAGTGAGTGTGTGAGCAAGTCTGTGGGTGGCTGCAGGCGCCCACCCTGCCCGGCCAGTGGGCCTGGACTACCGCCAGCTGCCCACCCTCCGAAAGCGGAAACCCGCGGGAAGCCAGATAGTCTCGCAACCTGGAGGGGCCGCTCTCCTGGGTTGGGGTTTCTGGGGAGGAAAACCCGGGGACTCTGCCAAGGGACATCTCCCTCACGTGGGCCAGGGCAGGAGGACAAGGAAGGGGCAGCTGCGGTGTGGCCGGAGCTCACACCCATGCCTCGGAGCCGGGCTGGCAGGGCGGTGTCTGGGGGATCTGGAGGCCTGGTTCCGGGGGCTAGAGAGGAGGGACTCCCCAAGCAGGGGGTTACGGCTCCCACCGTGCAGCCTTGCAGCGGGGAACGCAGACAGCCACTAGGCGGGCGAGAGCGAGCGGGCAGGTGCCTGAAGAGGCCTCCTCTGCCTGGAGAGCTCTCGAGCCTTTGAAATCTCCTCCGAGCAAGGGCGGGTGAGCCCACAGCGCGGGGGAGGGGAGGGCCAGCCAAGGGTGGCTCGCGCTCAGCTCAGCCCTGATCCTGGACCACTGCTCACGGCCCTGGAGGGGGAGGCCCTGGAGGGGCCCGCGGGTGGCCGTGGGCTTGAGAGGCGGGAGGCGGGGCTGCAGAGAAAGGCACAGGGGCCAGAGCCTGCTCCTTCACAGTCTCGAGACACAAGGGAGGGGACAGGGGCGGCAGGCCTGGGCCTGCTCGGTGCTCTCGTCCCTGCCTGCTGGCTCCCAGGAGCCCAGGGGAGGCTCAGGGGATGGGCAGTGAGAGCCTGGACCCTCTTATCTCACCGCCCCCCCCCCACCTCTCAGCAAGGGGGCCCGTGGGAGCCTGGAGAAGATCTGGTCCCGTCCTGGCTGCCTGCCTCTGACGTTCCCCCACGGGTCCCCTGGCCCACATCTGTGAAACAGGCCCTGTGCACTGTGGCTCTTGGACGGCTGTTTGAATCAGGCTCACGGGCTCGGGGCTGGAGGCGCCCCAGGGAAAAGGCCTAGCAGCTACTGGGGGAACCCAGGCTGCCCCTGCCTCCAGCTCCCTCCCTGCCTTCAGACCCCTCCCATTCGGGTCCTGACTTGGAGCAACTTCAGGAAGCCCCCAAGTCCTGCAGGAGTTCCACAGGCACCTGAGCAGTGTGCACCCCTGGGGCCCATCAACCCTCCCCCTCCCCCAGCCAGTGACTGATGTGTCCAGAAAGCCAGGCCTCTTCCTCGGACCTCTGCCACCAGCCACACTATTCAAAGCCACACACTGGGGATTCCAGGCCACGCACCTGCCATCATCCAAATTACCCGGGCACGGCCAGCGAAAGCTGCCTTTTCTTCCCTGAAGGTCTGCCGACAGCCTCCTTCTCTACTCATCCCCGCCCCTGCCGGCCCCCAGGAACAGGTGCCCCCTTGCCCCGGCTCCCTTGCAATCTGGTTTCCCTGCACCAGCAGGAGCCCGTGCCAAGGGATTTTCGCCTCCGTGTTGGAAATCTCCCACCCCCTCCCCTCCTTCCCGTAAACACTCTCTGCTCTCCAGCCTAGAGCATTGCGGGCGCTGGGACTTGGGCGGCCAGACTTTCTTAATATTTACAGCGAATGGCTCAGGAAGCTATTAGCTTCCTTTTCTTGTTGTTAATTGAAAGAGGAGAAAATGGTTGTAACACTTCAAAAGAACGTAAGTCGCAGCAAGAGAGACCAGCTGAACTGGGAGTGGGGGGTGGAGAGAGAGAGAGACTTTAAATAAATAAATGAAGAGGCCCACATCCCACACGAGGTTGGAATGCCGCCTCTTCCTCATCTCTGCAGGCGCCTGGCTTTCCTCTGAGGTTTCCTTATTGCTTTTCTTGTATATTTTCCTTTTCATTTGGGAGCCTGCCTTCAGGAGGAGGAGGCAGAGAAAGGACTCTCAGTGCACTTTTGTTAATAACGAGGCCCCTGGTAGCTCCGCTCCTGGAGCAGAGGGGGTCTGGGCCCGCCCCGCAGCTGCAGGCCCCCCGAGCGTCCTTGACCTGTGGCAAAACCCTTCTAGGCAGGTGGCTAAAGGGGTTCCTGGGCTCCTGGCCTGGGTGTGACCTCAGGGAAGTGCTTGGGCCTCAGCCCCCCTGGGATCCCCAGGGACAGTCAAGGATGTCAAGGTCATAGTGTGTGTGGGGGGAGAGTCTTTCTGAATCCTTGCAGATAAGAAGCTGGGGGGTCCACCACTGAGCACCCTCTGTGGTCGGCCTCCCTGATCCACTTTTCCTAGTGATAGATGAGCCGTCCCCCATGACGTAAGCAACCAAATGGCTCTGCCGTCAGACAGGGGTGGGGCTGGGTGACTCAAAGATCCCTTCCCTCCAAGAGTCTGCCGTTTGGTTCTGGCTGACAACTGTCCCCTGGCAGGAAGCCTTCCCTGACTGTCCCCTGTCCCCGGCCTGGCCTCTTGGGCTCCCCTGGCCCCCTGCTCTCTATCAACCGGGCCTTCTCTGGGTATGTGGAAGCATGTGGCTGACGTGCCCCAGCTCCTGCTGCTGGGTGGGCTGTATTAAAAGAGGAATAGACTCCGCAATGGAGGAGGTGATCACCACACCACCCCTTCCCTGCTTCTGCCCGAGTCAGACCAAACAGGAGAACTTTGGTTCTGGTCTTGCACAGCCACGCTGCAGAGAAGGGTGGGAAGTCTCTGGGGCAGTGACTGAGGGGAGATGGGGCTATTCAGCCCAACAGAGGGAGGAGGGTGGCCCCTGTCCTTAATTATCTGGATGGCTGACCCAGAGAAGGAACCGTAGCCGGGGGCGTCCAAGCCCAGGCTGGACAAAGAGGAACACATCGGGGGCAGGCTGGCCACGGTGACCCGGTTCCTTCCCTCGAGGCTTGGTTGTGCAGCTAACTCGCGTGCAGCCTGCGCTAAGCCTTAGCTCTTCCTCCTGGGGGCTCCCCCGCCCCCTGCCCTGGCACCCTCCAGCTTGGATTATAAGTGTATTTCCCCTGGGCTAGGAGCTCTTCAGAGTAAGAACTGCGTCAGTCACTAACCCGGTGGCACACGGAGCTGAGTGCTCTGTGGGGATAATAATGACACCAGCCACAACCAAGGCAGGCGCTGCCGCGTCACCTCACTGAATCCACTGACCGCCAACAGGGCGGCACTATTACGACCACTCCAAGATACAGAGATAGCAAGGGGCTGCCCAGGTCACTCAGTGAGCCTGCCGCGGGGCCTGACACAGGCCCACTGCTGCCTCCGCTCTGTGCTCTCGCCACCACACCACTTCCTCCCACCCCACATTCACAGGGCACGTGAGCATATTAAAGGCTCTGAGAAGTCCTGCTGCAAAGATACCAGTTTAACTCTGCTCACTCCAGCAGTTACCGACTTTGCTTTTCGTGACGCCTGTTAACCTCTCAGGACTCCCGTGTCCCTCTAAACCTGCTCTGGGAAATGCCATATGACGTTTATGCATTCATTTAGCCAGTCTTTGGGACGTGCCTGCTGAGTGCCAGGCAGTGGGCCAGTGCTGGAGGTGTGCAGTGGTGAGAAGGACGGACACTGGTCGGAAGGACTGACGCATCACCGTCCTCCGCCTCCCTGGTGCCTAGCTCCATACCTGGAGCTCAGGAGGCTCTGTGCAGACGAGGGCTGAGTGAAAGAGGGAGTGGAGGGGCCCGTGGATGAGCTGGCTGGCCGTGGTCCCTGCCCTGGGCTGCCCCTAGCTCTGCCTTCAGTCCGAGACCCCCATGCCAGGTCCTCAGCCTTCCTGACCGCGTGGAGGCCCCCCAGGCCTCCCTTGGCGGGTCAGAGTCCTCTGCCCCCACCCCGAGGTCCCTGCCAGGCACAGCACCCCTTCCCTTCCCTTCTATCTCCGAGGCTCCGGCCTTGACGTTCTCCTCACAACCCCCAGCCCTGCCTGGAATACTAATTCTCCCAAGATGAAACCATCCGTGCTTAATTTTTTTTTTTAAGAGCCAGGCAGAAAGAAAAGACAGGAAAACGAGAGGCATTAGTGGGTGGAAGTTGGAGCCCTCCTTGAAGCTCTTTTCAGAGCTGTCTCTCTGGGCGGCCAGCCCTGCGAATGTGCAGTGACACCTGCCACCCCAGGACCATCAAGCTGCCCTGACGTGTGCCAGGGAGGGGGTTGGCCCCGCCTTCCGGTGGAGGGGGAGGGGAGGGGACCTGGCTCCATTGGACTGGGCTTCTCAATACTGGGGGGTGGTGTGCTGTCGGCTTGGAAGGGAGCTGAGGGCACCACGAGGGGGACAGCCAGGGCCCCTCTCCTCTGTCCTGTTGCGTGCAATCTGCTCAGCTCCAGGCGGCAAAGGGCGCCTCGGGGTGGGCTGGCCCTGATCCCACCGCCATCAGCCTGTTTCAGGCAGCCCCAGAGAGGGGCCACGGGCACAGGGAAGAAAGTGGCTGGATGCTGGGGTCAGGCCAGGAGCCGCTGACCTTGGACAAGCCCTTGGCCTCCCTGGGGCACTGGGGTCAAACCCTCAGTGCTAAGAAAAATCTGTGAGCCACAGCCACGGAGGCCGCAGAGCGAGTGGGAACAGCCTGAAGTCAGAAGGTAGTGTCAGGCGCTGTGTTACTTGGGGCAAGTGTTTGAATCTCTCTGAACCTCTGCTTCTTTACCTATGAAATGGGGGGCGAGGATGGTAGTTACTTCATAGGACTGTGGCAAGGATTAAACGGGGCCGGGGCCTGGCGCCCTCTGAGTGCCTGAGTCAGCTGTTACTATAACGCATAAGGAAAGCGCTCTCAGTGCTGCTGTGCCCCCCCCAGCTGGACCGCCTGGGGAACCCCTCTCTCCCGCCTTCTTGGTCGTGCCCCCCCAGCCTCGGCCTGTGACCCTGTAGGCCCCTCCTGGTGTCTGCCTCTCCCGGCACCAGCCTGGCCCTGCCTCCTTCCCCGTGCCCCCCCATCCCAGTTTAACATCCTAATGTCCCCGGAGGGAAAAATGAAATTGTAACGGCAGGAAACATGACAGAACATGAAACATGATGAAAAAAGCCACGTAAATTATGAAACTGAATCACAGCCCCGCTCCCTCTGCAGCAGGGTAAATGCTGTCAAATGCTCTTTGGGTGGAAACTGGAGTGGAGGCTGGGGTGCCCCCCCAGAACCCCCTTACTGCGCCCACCCCCCAGGGCCAGGAGTGTTGGCCTGCCGCGGGCTCCCAGCTGCCCCCACCCCTGACGCCCTCCTCTGAGAGGCCTTGCCTAGGTGTGTGCTCTGGCTCGCTGGGTCCCCTGCCCTCTCAGTCACTTCCGCCCTTACAGGTCTTTCCTGAGAGCTCGGTGCTGCTTCTGTGGGGCCCACCTTAGACAAACCCCAAACGGCTTGGGGGAGAGACCGGCTGCCACCCCTCCCCCCAATTTAGTCTTTTTTTTTTTTAGGAGGTACCGGAGATTGAACCCAGGACCTCGTACATGGGAAGCAGGTGCTGAACCACTGAGCTACATCTGCTCCCCGGCCAATTCATTCTTGCTCTTGCAATTCAGTGGCTCTGCCTCAGGGTGCAGGTCTGGGTGGGGGGAGGCAAGGCCTGGGCCCGTCCAGACTCTGGCTGCCGGCCCTCTCCTCCTTCCTCCCCAGACCCTACCCGGGGCCATCTCAGCCACCTGAGAGCATGCGGCTCTCCAGAGAGGAGGATTAGCAGCAAACGCTATCATTTGGCCACCTCTCCCGCCACTGCGGGGGACGCACCATAAATTATTATCGACCCACTGCCGGCCCAGGCTGGAGACTAGTTGGGGAAATAAAGCACCGGGCTCAATAATTGTGCCCTGCCGCCTGAATTTACTTATTTGTGGCTTTTCTGCTCACTAGGAAACGCAACAATAAATAACTGCTGACTATTAGGCTTCCGGGCGGGAGAAACATTCCACAGGTCCACTTCCTGAGGACAGACGAGGGCCCCTGGGCTGCAGCCCGCCAGCCCTGCTGGGCTCGATTCAATTTTCCCAGTGCCCTCTCGCCCTCCGGACTCAGGCCGTTTGGGGTGTGAGAGCCAGGAGTTGGGAGGGCAGGAATGGGCTGGGTGGAGGGGCAGTATATGCCCTCACCTCCCCCTGGCCCCATTCTAGAAGGTTCTGGGCTCAGGATGATGGGACCGTTCGGTCCCAGACACAGGCATCATCCGTCTTTCCCTTTTGTTTTATTTCTTCGGCAGAGAGTGTTGTCGTAACTGCTGAAGAACTGTTTCGATGCCACCTGACTCAACTCTCTCCCTTTACAGAGGGACAAACTCAGGCTCAGAGAGGTTTAGTGACTGGCTCAAGGTCACCCAGCACAGAGCAGGGTCTCACCTCCAGCATCGTCTTCCTTTCCATGATGGCAGGGCCACTTGTGTTCAGAGACCTGAGTAAGGGACCCCTTTCCCCCGCATCAGCCCTGCACCTAAGCAAGACCGGCAGCTTCTTCAGCCTCGTCCTTGTCTCATCAGTCACAGTCACGGCCCCCACGGCGTACCCGGCTGCACCCTGTGGCTGAAGCAGGGCACCTCCCCGTGTCCCAGGAGTGGGGCCGAGAAAGCAGTTCCATGCTCCAAGAACATTCTCCCCAAGTCGCATCTTTGCAACCATTTTCAAAAAATGCGTGACTGCTGACACGGCCGTTGGGAAGGACGGGTGCAGACGAGGAGGCAGGTGACAGTCCTGCCGTGGGTTGGGGTGGGGCCTGGCCCACCTCCAAATGGGCACCAAGGCAGGCACCTTCATTCTGGGGTTGAGGAAACCGAGCTCGGGGATGCTACACACCTTGCCCCAGGACTCCCTGGTCCTGGTCAGCCCGGCACTTAGCGTGAGTTCCAGGCAAACCGGGACAGCGGGTCCCCCCCAGCCTGGTCTCCCAGCAGATATAACAGAGACAAGGCTCTTTCGGGGCCCAGAGCCCGTGCCTGCTCTTAACTGCTGTGAAGTGCCACCGTCATCAGCCTGCGTCCTGCACCCAAGGCCCGTTGGACTTTGTAAGGCTGCCCCCGCCCTCCTCCCTGCGCCGGCCCCTCAGATCCGCTTTCCAGCCGGCTCTGGTCACGTTTGGCCACAGAGAGCCTCAGCAGCATCAGAGGGAGAGAGGAGTGCAAGGTGGGACCCCCGCTGCAGTCCTCTCGAGTCGGGTGCCCCTCTCGGTAGCTTCGGCCGCCCTCCTGAGGTCTGCTGTTCACTGCCCCCTCCTCGGCCCTGCATGGGGACAGCTGGTGCCAACTGGTGTCAGCCCAGGTTGCATCACCGTGGCTTGCTGGTTTCCCCAGCCCTGCCCATGACTTTGTGAACTGCCCCTGCCGTCGTGCCTGTCCCCTCCCGCTACCACCTGCAGAGAGCCTGCTGCGCCAAGCACTGTTCTGCATTTCTTGCCATCTGTGCTGACTCATTTCTTGCTCCTAACGATCCTCTGAGGAAGCACTCTTGTCCTTATTCCACAGACAAAGTAACCCAGGCCCAGAGAGGTTGAACAACTTGCCCTGGGCCACACAGCAGTAAGGGACACATGGTTCTGAGGCCCAGGGAGGAAGGATCTGCCCGAGGCCTGGTCAGACAAACTCTAAAGGGCTGTGGGCAGGAGCTCAGGGACAGACAGGTGCTGTCGGGAGCTGCCAAGCAGGTGGCATGCAGCCCCTCACAGGCTCCCTGTGCACACAACACGAAGCTGGGCCCGTGGGTGTGGGGGAGACACGAGACTGGACTCCTGGCCGCAGAGACCCACGAGAGGGACGCTGGGGATGGGGGCAGAGGCCAAGGGGCCGCATGGGGGTGCTGAGGGCCGCACTGGAAGGGCAGAGGGAGATGCAGATGCTTCGTGAGGAGCAGCCCACGACCCCCTGCCAGCCTCACGGCAGATGGACGTGGGTCACAGCCGCCACATGCGAGGACACAGTCAACCTGCTCCCCCCGGGCAGGCAGTTGCTGAGTGCGTGGTGTGTGCCAGGGCCTCCACAGAGGCTCAGCCTTACGTGCCAAAGTCGGCGCCTCCTTTCACAGTCAAATCCGGAAGGGTCAGGTCCGGGCCTCGTGGCCTTGAGGGCCAGAGCCAGGGCGGCCCTGCAGTCCGTGCCCCCACCCCAGCAGCTGAGCCACGTGACATGGGCCCCTCCATCTCCTGGAGACGGTTCCCTGGGGCCGCCTGCCTGGTCCCTCCCCAGGGGCAGACAGTGACTTTTCTCAGCTCCCCTGGCGGAGTCCCCAGGTGGCTCAGCTTTAATTTTGCCCAGCGCTTTCTGAGTAGCAGAGTCACCAGGGCCCTGGGGTGGGGTGGGGTGGGGCGGGGAGTGGCTGAGGGGCTGGGGGCTGGGAGGGAGTGAGGATGATGGTGGGGGGCCGTGCTAAGGGGGGTCCACTTGTCTCTCCAATGGCTCTGCCCACCCCCGCCGCCTGCCCACTAGGGAGGCACCACCTGAGGGTACTTCCAAACCTCCCCCTCAGGGTGAGTCCACAAGCGCCAGCCACACCCTCCCCAGCTCTGAGCCAGTTTCCTTGGCTGTGAGACAAAGTCTGAGGAGGCTGGACTCCCCCCAGGAAAGTGGTCGAGGGACCACCACAGTCGAGGGAGGTGACCCCGGGCCAGGTGCCCAGCCTCCAGCCTCCCAGTCCTGGGTGGCAGGTGGGGAGATGGGGTGGGGGGAGGCGGTCAAAACCCCTGTCCTCACGGAGCACGTAGCCTCGTGGCCCACAGACATCAGATTATCCCGCAGGTAACAGAGCGTGGAGGGAAAGTTCTGGTTCTCAGGGGGGCAAATACGAGGAACGTGACCCGTGGCCACTGCAGGGGTGGCCAAGGTGGGGTAGCGGGCAGGGCCCCTCACAGCCTGGGGGGAGCTGGCTGCCGACCCTTGGTGAGGCTGCAGGGTGGCGGGGGCCAGCTGTGCCCATTCAACAGGCCGCTGTGGTCTGGAGGGGGAGCTGCCGGCCCGGTCCCCGAGGGGCCCTGATGCCAGAGCTCAAGCAAGGGGTGGTGATGGATGGGGGCACGGCTGACTTGACCCTGCCCATTCTAGTTCCTAGAGGAACGCGGCTCTCTCTGTGGGAGCCAAACATCCCGGGGTCCCCTCCTTCAGCCTGGGTCCCCCCTTGTTGCCCGACCAGGAGCCTAAGAGAGTGAGAGTGATTGGAGCTGGGTAGGACAGTGTCCAGGTACCCAGAGCAGATGGGCGGTGCTTGTGCCCATACCTGCAGCCCAAGTGGCTGGGGCAGGGGGCAGAGCGGGGAGAGGGGAGGTCTGGGTGGGGAGCTGGGTGATGGGGCGACCCCCTGCCCAGAATCTGCCCTAGCAGCAGGCAGCGGCACCCCCCGCCCCGTCCAGCCCTGCTTGCCAAGCAGGTTTATCCCCACCTTGTTTCCCAGGAGCTACCAGAGGGCCCTGTCCCTGCACTGAGATGGGGCTGGGCCTCGGGGGAGCAGCAGGGTGGGGCCCGCAGGGGCTTCCAGCCTGCGCAGGTGCGCTTCTGCCAACCTCGCCCGTCTCGGCCTCACCTAACTGCGCCATCATTTATTTTAACGTCTCTGTGGCCCACGTTTGGATGCAGTGAAATACGGTCCCGCGTCCCTTACCAGTGGGGACGTTAATGGTGCGCCGCTGGCAGAGGACAAGCGTGCATTTGGGGGGCGTAGATCACCGTGGCAGCCACCCTGGCAGGGGCGGGCGCCTTGTGGCTACAGGCCAGAGCGAGGGCTCTGACGGCCTGAGGGCAGGGCTGGGGTGGCGAGGCGTGGGAGCTTTCTGGGACCGGCCGGGCACCCTGCCTTAGGACCCAGCAGGTTCCAGGGAGGTGCCAGCCAGGAGGTGGGGGGCCAGGGGCCCGGGGGTGGGGGCTCTCCCTCCCTGGAAAAGGCTCCTCTAGTTTTCCTCTTTGTACCCCTGTCATCGGGGAGGCGTGGGACAGCATCGGCTCTGCATTGGAAGGGGCCCCTCTGGGGTCAGAGACGGATTGTCAGGGAAGGGTTGGTGGGCTCCCTCCCTCCCACCATCCCTGCAGAAGTCTCAGGGGGGGGCGGAGGCATGGGAGGACCAGAGTTCAAGTCCCCGCTGGACCAGTGACTGCCTGGGTGACCTGGACATGTCACGACCACTGCGGTCTCATCACCAGGTCCCCTCCCTCCCTCCCTCCCTCCCTCTCTCCATCTCTTTCTTCCCTAGCCGTGGACTACACACACACAACATGACACTGTAAGCACCAACAGGAGCCAGCAGGCAAAGGGGGGTTCAAGGAGCCGGGAAAAGCATGCCAGGCAGAGGGCACAGCACGTGCCAAGACCCAGGGGCAGGAAGGCTGGCGTCGTGGGGTACTGAGGGGCTGGTCAGTCAGCTTGGGGCCCCCATGGAGAAGGGGTCTGCACTTCATCCTGAGAGCAGTGAGGTGCCGCGGGCGAGTGGGCAGAAAGGGATGTGACCAGACTTGAGTAGAGAGCTCCCTGGGGAGGGGGTCAGAGGGGCACACAGAATGTGCTCTTCTCTGAGCTGAGATATGCACAAGGACAAATCCACATATAAACTTCACCGAGCTGTACACTTGCGTTTGTGTGGGTGGCTGCACGTGCCTTAGACCTCGATAAAACAGCAAAAAAATACACAATGAAGGGAAAACTCCAAGGGCTCCGTGTGGAGGGCCTGGGGCTGAGCCCCCTCCTCTCTCGCTCCAGCCCTGGGGGTTCACACTACCGAGTCCTGGCCTCAGAGTGGCTCCCTGTGCTCCCCCCATCCTGGGGCCGAGTACTCCCCCCCCACCACCCCTGGGTTCAAGTGCCCAGGCCCCAGCTTGGCCCTGCCCGCCTCCCGGTGCACACCCGTCTCACGGCACACCCCACGTACACGCCTGTCTCACGGCACACTCCACATGCACGCCCCACAGTGCACACCCGTCTCACGGCACACCCCACGTGCGTGCCCCATGGTGCACGCCCCACAGTGCACACCCATCTCACGGCACGCTCCATGTGTGTGCCCCACGTGCACGCCCCACAGTGCACACCCGTCTCACGGCACGCCCCATGTGTGTGCCCCACGGTGCACGCCCTGCCACCCCAGCCCAGCGTGCTGGCAGACATCCCAGGAGAAGCAAAGGCAAGAGCGCCGCGGCAGGACCTCAGGCCCACCCCAGCGGGCTGCGAGGCCACGCACTGCCAATTGGGGGCAGGGGCGGTGGGGGCAGGAAGGAGCACCAGGCACCTCTCCCTGCAGGGGCTGGGCCCTGAGAACAGACCCCTTTCTCTCTCCCCAGAACTTCACCTACAGGGGGAGGGGATGCGATCATTCCCCCACTGTGCCGCTGAGGAAACTGAGGCCCAGGGAAGTTAGGTGGTGCCCTGAGTTGGCAGAGCTGTGATTTGAACCTGGGGCTTTAGGACGGCAGAGCCCACCCACAACTGCTGGCCTGAGGCATGGGGCACGTCCCCTTCCCTCAAGTCAGGCCCCCAGCCAGGGACACTGAACTTCCCCTGGGGCCTGCGGGACCCGCGAACTGTTGTGGGCAGCTGGGCCATTTGTGTCCCTGCTCCCCAGGCAGGCAGGCACAGCCACCCGGAGCAGCTGGAGGAGGCCATCCCTGCACGGGCCCAGGCTGTGGCTTGTGGTGGACCCAGCGGGAAGCAGGGGAGGGACTTGGTGGAAGATTTATGAGCCGGGTTAAAATTTAATTTGGGTGGAAGATCCCGGCCGGCCAAGCTGGCTGCCCCAGACAAATGGCCTGGTCTCAGCCGGCTCCTGCCCGGCAGCCCGTGCTGGGGCCTTCCCCCGTGCCAGCTTCCCTCCCGCTCTCCCTCCCCGGAAGGCAGGCCGCCACCCGCCGAGAAATCATAACACCGAATTCGATTTGGGGCAGGAGTGGCAGCGCTGAGCCTTGTTTGCACTTCAGCTCCAAATTGAACAGGACAGAACGGGCTTTGGGCGGGAACTGCCTCCGCCAGGGACTCCTGTGGGGCCCGGGGACAGCGCTGCCTCCAGAGGGCACCACTAAGCCTGCCAGCCCCCCTCACTGGGGGGGGTGGCCCTGGGCACCCCACCTGTCTCCCCCGACGTGCCCTGCCCCAGCTGCCCTCTGCCCCATCTTCTGGCCAGCACCCCAGGGTCAGATCACAGGCCATGCTAGGAGGCCTTGGGCAAGTGACTAAGCCTCCCTGAGCCTCAGTTTCCTCATCTGTAATAGGACCTGCCATTGAAAGATGACTTAATAAATGTAAAGGGTTAGATGGGCCCCTGCGGCCCCACCCAGAAACAGAAGCCCCTCCCCGTCAAGAGGCAGGGCTGAGGCTCAGAGAGGGAGGGCAGGGGCTTTGCAGGGAAGGGCTCTTCCTTCCACAACTCCCCAGTAGTCCCGTGGGCTGGCTCCCCACCTGCGCCCCGGGCGGTGCCTCTGTGGAGGTGGGTGCAGCTTTCGCTCTGCCCATTTCCAGGCTGGCTGGCTGAGGAACAATGCTGGGGCCCCCGAAGCGGGGGGTAGGGGTGCCCAGGCTGAGCCGTGGCAGCATAAGCACTGGACAGGGCGGCTTCCTCCCAGCAGGTCCCACCGCCTGAGCCGCCCGGCCACCGTCCTCACCCCATTGCCTCATGTTGGGTCCCCTAGATGCCTTCCCGAGGGGGAACACGCACCCATTTTACAGACACGGAAAGTGAGGCTCAGAGAGACGAAGAAGCTGCCCAAAGCCTATGGAGGGTCAGCAGCGATGCCTCCCGCCGCCCCGGGACGACTTCCCTGCCGTGCCCACAGCTCTGGTCCAAGGCGGCAGGTTGGAGAGAGGGCAGGGCGGCCGCGCCAGCTCAGGCGTGGGCTCTGGGGTCAAGGTCATCCCTGCCGGCCAGGGGGTGTAAGCGGGAGGAGCACGTGCTTGAGGGGGCTCTGTGCAACTGGGGACAGGAGCGCTGCACCCCCCGTCACTCTCGCACGCACACGCGCACGCACTCGTGCCGCTGCTGGCAGGAATCCAAGCCTGGAAAGAGCCATGTCACCTTTGGAGGCTGACTGAGTTCTGGGCCCAGGAGGAGGCTGAGGGGAGGGGGAGGCAGCTCCTCTCCAGGACAGTGCAAGGCGCCCGCGCACGTGTGCCCTCGTGTGCACACGCACACACATGCACACTCACCTGTGCACACACACGCATGCACACAGGATAGGGACAAGCTGCAGGCACCACCTTCTTGGCCTCAGCAGCCCCACCTCTTGGGGGGCCGGTGGCAGATCCCCCCGACCCCAGCAGGGTTTCTGACTCTCCGGCGCCCTCCCCACAGCGGGGCTCCTGGAAGCGCGAGGACTGGGCAGCTCATGGCTAACGCTGGACCTCAGCCAGGCCTGCCCGGCGCCCTCGCAGGCCATGCTGGGCGAGTGGGTTGGGGCACCTGGGGGATCTTTCATCTCCCCTTTGGGGGTCTCTTTGCCTTTTAGTCACTCCCAGGGAATCTGTGGTCCGTCTTTCAGAACCCCCGGGGTCTGGGAGCCTGGACTTGGCCTCCCCAAATTGCACCAGCCGTCCCCTCCCTCTGTCTGGATCACGGCTGGCGGGCCCCGTGTCCCTCTTGCTTGGGGACTCAGCTCTGTCCTTTCCAAGTGCTGAGTTAATCCTCTCAGTGCACTCGGTGAGGGTGGAAGGATTAATGTGTCAACATATTTGCATTGTGCCTGGAGTGTCAGGGCCTCAGCTCTAAGTGAGTGGCATGGGGAGGAGTGGGCGCCGGCAAGCCCCTGGCCCAACCCACGGGGCTGGCCACACTCACCCCCCTGCTGACCCACCCTTGACCTTGGGAGATGGATTTGGGGGACCTCAGGGGCCCCCACCCACATGGGGTCAGCATCTCGCCACAGCCTGTCAGTACTTGCTTATGGATATATTTATGCATTCCCTTCTCGTCCCCTAAAGGATTTGCGGCAGCTTACAGAGAAATGCAACATACTAAGGAGGACGAGAGGAGGGGGTGTGATGGGGTGGGAAGGGCCCAGTCCCTGAGGCCGGTGGGCTTGGGCTCCAACCCCACTCTGTTGATCTGCCTGTGGAGTCCCTTCCCCTTGCTGAGCCTCGGTTTCCTCACTGTAAAATGAGCACAGTGATGCCCAGCTGGGGGGCTTCCAGGACGATGAGAACCCAGGGAAGACTGAGCCTGGCGCTGGCACGTGAGAGGGGCCTGGCTCCCAGGAGCTATTATCATTAGGAGTGAGAAAGCGGAGAGGAGGCAAAAGGTGGCCGGGGTGAAGCTGGTTCCAGGCCGCCTATCTGCACATCCTGGTGCCTGCTGGCTCGTGGGGAAATCCAAACTGAGGGCCACAGGCCTGGGGGCAGACCTGACATGCAGCAGCCTGTGCAGGGCCCCAACCTTCTCAGGTGCTCCCAGATGCCTCTCAGAGGGGCACCCTGTCAGTGACACCCCAACACCCCGTCTGCCCTGCGTGGAGCCGGCAGCCCCGCTCCCACTGCCCCTGCAGGGTGGGGAGAGGGCGGGAGGTCTGGGTTTCCAGGCTAGAGGGATCCACCTGGTACATGGCTCCCTGAGCCTCACTCCGAATTTGAATCTGAATCTGAACCCCAATTCGGCCTTGAGCCCTGACTCCCATGACCATTGCTCAGCCCCATGCTTGTTTCACTCCCCCACCAGACTCCAGCTTGGCCTCTCATTCCCTTGCCCAGCCCCCAATTCCTGGGGATGGGGGGCACGACCACCCCTTCCCATCACCTCCTCCAGGGCGAATTCCCAGCCTGCCCTGAGTGTGGCCTGGCTGCCTGGGGTCCCTTCCCCTTTTGGCTCACTCTTAGCCCTCCCTCCCTCAAGCTGGGGTCCCCCATCCTGCCTTCTATGGCCCCCCAAACCCTCCTCTACCCAGAGTCCTGCTGGGGCTGAGTGAAGCAGGAGGCAGCGTTTCTTGGACTCCCAGGGCTTAAAGGCTCTGCCTGGTGTGGGGCCCAGGGCTGCTGGAGTGTCCATATTTAATGACGTCCGTGGCCCAGCTCGCCTGGTTTCAGCCTCCCAACCAGCCAGGAGGGGCCTGGGGAGACGAGGCCCAGCTCCCCTGTTTCTCACGGCTGCCATGCCTTCTGGAGGCGCCCGAGCAGGTGGAGGTTGCCACCCGTTCCCCCCGACGCCGAGCCCACGTCTGTCCTGTCACGGCAGAGAGGCACCCGCTCTGTAAACGGCGGGTCTATTGACGCAGGGTGGAGAGCAGCACTGAGGAGAAAGCGGGGGTCCAGCGGGGCCCGGAACTCTCCCGAGCCCCAGCTCTAGCACCGAGCAGCCCCTGGGGTCCAGGGCCTCAGGCTTGGTGTCCATGAATTGGGGAAAACGGTCCCTGCGCCTCTCCCTGGCTGCCCAGCAGCTGGAGGAGGCCGCTGGGAGAGGCGCAGCCCTGTCCAGCACGGCGCGGGGCCTTGGGGGGGACCCTGCTGCCATCCCAGGAACAGGCTCCGGCCGCACCTTACCCGTTCAGTTCAGAGAGCTTATGGGGCGTTGACTGAGCAGCCGACACAGACGCTTTGGGCGTGTTCCCCTCCGCCGGCCCCTCCCTGGCCTGTGCCGCAGCCACCCCTCTCATGACGCTCACGGTGAGGCTGGTTTGGGGGGTTATGGCAACACTCACGGAGCCCCACGCTCCAGGCAGGCTCCAGACCCCGGGTCTGGACAACCCAGGATGAGTGAACTCCTGGTAATCGATTTTCGAGCAATTAAGAAGTGTAGCTCTTTGGAGGAACAGGGCAGAGGGTCCCCTCGTTAAACAGACCCCAGTGATGTCCCATCGTTCTGACCGGGTGAGGGGACTCCAGCAGTTTAGGGATCCCCACCAGGTCTCCCCCGGCCTGCGTGCTGGGTGCTGGGCACAGATGCCCGAGGGCTGCGTGCTGTGATGGCCGCTGGGCTGACCCCCTGATCTGAGCCCTAAATGCCACCTGAAGATCCCTGGAGGCCTCCCGCCCTCTGCCTCCACCTTCTCTCCTGCTTCCCATTTGCCCCTTCCTGGTTCTGAGCAGGCCTCCGTCATCTAGTCTGGCTCGCAGAGGACATGCCACAGGGAAGGGTGAGCATGGGGCCGTGGGGCAGGGTAGCATTTCAGCATCATAAACGTAACTAACGCCTGTCGAACTCCTACACGTGGTGGGTGGGCGCCGTCTGTCTGAGGTGTCTGATTCGACCTTCACCACCTCCCTGGGACTCCGGGACTTATTTTTGTCCCCATTGTACAGAAGACAAACCCAACGCTGCGTTTTGGGGTAATGAAAATGTTCTGGAATTTGATAGTAACTGGTGGGACAACCTTGTGGATGTACGAAAAACCATTGAAAGGGTGGATTTTATGGGATGTGAATTGTAGTTCAATGAGTAAAATGAATTTGAACTAAGCTTAACAAAACAAACCTGAGGCTCAGGGAGGGGAAGGGACTGCTCAAGATCGCAAGTGAACAGATAACAGATGATGTTTGAACCAGGTCAGTTTAGCTCTTCCTGTGATACAACCCTGCTTCCCTCATTTATGTCTGAAGACAAGCTATAATCTTGTTACTCTCTCACTCAAGAACTTTCACTGGCTCCCTGTTGCTTTCCCCTAAGGTCCAAGTGCTCCTCCAGGCCTTGCTACCCCTCCAGATGGAAGCTGCTTCTTCCACATTCTCCGAGGGTATATCCCCTCCCTCCTTCACTGCCCAGTCCTGCCTGTCCCGGCCCCACCTAATTCACTCGCTTACACCAGGGGGCTTGGCTCCCATGGACTTTGAGTGAGGCGTGCAAGACCCTCTGGGACCTGATTCTGCCTCTCTGTCCAGCCCCCCTCCCACCTCCCAGCCTTTGCACCTGCTGCTCCCTCCCTTGGGGACACATTTCTCATGCCCGACCCCCCACGGCCGCCTTCACATTGCCTGGTAACTAGCCCTCCTCACCTGTCATCTCTAGCTCCCAGGCTGTCTCCCACCTTAACTATTAACCTCCCGGAGGGCAAGTCCCTGTCTAAGTCCCCGAGGCGCCAGCACTTGGCAAGCTGTGGGAGGGCCTTGTGATCTAGACTGTTCCAGCCAGGAGCAGGGAGAGGCCGAGGAACCGCCTGGGCCCCTTCTCCCCTCAACCCTCACCCGCAGCCCCTCAGCCAGGCCTCCCCTCCGACGTTCCTGTGCCAGCTCTAAACGCCGTCTCTTGCTTGGAGATAGCAACAGCCTCCCTGCCGGCCTACCTGCTGCCCCCAGACCTGGGTCTGTCCACGCAGCGGCCGGGTTGCGCCTGCAGGAACCGAGATCCTGAGATCCGCTCACACCTCCTCCCTCTTAGACCTCCACCGAGTTCTTCTCCAGGGTCCGCTAGGCCTCCTTCTCCCCCCTGGCCACCCTCCGCCCACACTGGCTTTGCTCTGTGTTCTGGAACCTGCCAAGTCCTTCCTGCCTGGGCGTTCTCTCTTGCCGTCCCTCTGCCGGACGCTCTCCCACGGCCGGCTCCGTGTCACTCCCAAGAGCCCTCCCACCTGGCCATCATCGGTTTTACGTTCTTCCCGGCACCGGCCCGGACTTGAAAGAATCTTTGGACCCGCTCGTGGCCTTTCTCCCTCCCTCGAGGCTACCTCCCTGACGCCGAGGCTACCTCCCTGACGCCGAGGCTACCTCCCAGCCGAGGCTACCTCCCAGCGCCGGCTCGCCTTTCCCTGCAGGCCCCGCCCCCATCAGGCCCCGCACCCAGAACAGGGCGCTCCGCAAACACTCAGGGTGAGCGGTGGAGCCTCCCGCGGGGCTGGGGGGGCACGGGCCTTTCTCCTGCAGCCCCCATGGCTTCCCCGCCCGCAGGAGCCCCTGCACGTGCGCGAGCTCCTCCTGCCCACCCAGGCGGGCCGCCCCCCTGGGCATCCCTCCGTGGCTGCGAAGGCGAG
>JAQZBX010024906.1:0-29866 GCA_029593785.1 Cabassous unicinctus
CCTTTATTAAAGTGCATGTTTAGCATTGAATCAAACAGAAAAGCATGTTGGTGATTAGTCCATACCTCTGTTGTCAGAACATGGGAAGAAAACCCCTTGTTCTCAGTTAATACTCTTTTCGAGTCCTAGAATATTTCCAAAGAAAACATTAATCACCGCATTAATGCAACATTTTATGAATGTAGACAGATTGTGTCAACTATATGCCTATGCTCTGTTGAAATTGATCCATATTAAACATTCATTTAGAAACTTACATTGATATTATTAATCTTTGGGTGATTTGATTTTCAATAACTATAATCAGATGTCATATCCTCAGGATTTGATGACTAGATATAAATTCACATTGTTTACAGTAAGTTCAACTTTCATCGTTATGTAAATTCCTCTTCTGGAATCCCTTTGATGGACCTCCAGAAAGTTATTTACTTGCTCCATGTGCACTTAGACAATTAGTTCTCTCCTTTGGATATGACTTTTGCACTGTTTGAATCAACACCACAGATTTTTACTCCATTATTTACTTCCTGCTATTCAATCAGGGGAATTGATAAGATCCATGCTGAAACGCCAAACATATATTGAGCTTATATGGTGATATTTACTGAGTGTATAATTAAGGTCCTGAAAAACAAATGAAAGTATGCCATAAAGAATACTTTAAAACTGGCTACCATACACATTTGTTTGAAGTCCTCAAAAGCTAACTTAACTTTGCTAATTCCTCTCATATTAGACCATTTCTCAGTTCCTATCACTGCCTTTTTCCTCAATCTATGAGAAATGACCTTGCATTTATCATCATTCCTAAACTTTTACAGTGGAACAAATCCTTGAGAAATGATTGCACATCACCTCAACTCACATCTGCCTTTTCCTAATTTATTATGAATTATTAATTTTCTATTCTGAGATTTGTTTATTTGAAGATATTTTAAGAGTGGAAATTTAGTTTTCTTGCAATGAATTTCATTCTATTCCCAGCAAGGATGCTTGCCTTATGCCTCCATGATGTCAATTTCATCAGAACAAAGTATCAAAATGTTTATTATTTATTAAGTTTGAACTTGTAAACAAATAGATGATTTTCATAACTTCATTTTATAATCCATTATGCATATAGAACTCATACATCTCTATTAAATCAAGTTCAAGTTTGATAGCAGAGTTTGGTATAAATATATTCTCAAATTTCTTCAAAAAAGCAATAACAAATTTTTGGAGACACAGCATTGACTATGATATGGATAACAAGTTATCTAATAAAGAAATTAAGCTGCCAGAAACCACTTAAAATTTAAGCATCTTAAATTTTATATTCCTGACTATGGTCTCCTGAGATGATTTTTCTGGAATAAAGAAAAAGCTACTTCAAATGTATTTCTAAATATCCATCAATAATTATCAGTAATTTTAATGTTTACATTATTCCTGGATCATTTTTTAAGAGCTCTACCATTCAAACAAGTGTTTCAAATTGTTAAGGTAAAGTTTCTATCAAGTTAGCCTCCTGGTTTAACAGTTTAAAAGTTCTTTCAAATTTACAAAAATAATCTTTCCCTGGGAAATGAAGAGGTGAGCAGCAAAAGCAAGGCTGCACACATACATAAAAATAACTGAATGATAATTCATTCAACAGGCAAGACAAAAATAGATGTCAAGTTAATATGCATGAAATACCACAATTCCACCTTTTCCCCTTAATAGTAGAATTGAAATGGTGAGAACTAGCAGTCTATTATGATTTTCTCTCTGAAAGTTTAATATCAAATAATGGTATTTTTAACTCTCAAGTTAATAACTTTTCACTGTTCATATCTTAACTCAAATATCTTTCCCTCAGGCATGAATTTATTCATTTCCCTTTCCTATGGAACTTCGTTTACAAATCAGTTATTACTTAATATTTTTTTTCTGAATATATGATTACTAATTAGCTCTAATACAGCACTGATATGCAATTTGCATAAATACAAGAATTGTATATGTTTGTCCACACAATTGTACCCTGAGGGCATAACATATTTTCTGGAACATATAGCTTATTCAGAAAATATTTTTGAATAAATGGCAAGTCACAGAATGAGTAATAGAGGTAAGTATTATCACTTATATGCAGCTTTGTAATTTCCTGGACATAATGTAAATCCCTTAGCTATACTAAGCCATTTATCCTCATAAGAGTTTGTCTTATTATTACCTATAATCACATTTAGAGAAATGGAGGCACTTAAAAACTGTAAGGAATATGCTTAAGCCCATATAGTTCTTAAGATGGTTCAAACCTGAACTCACTGGCTACAGAGTCACTGCTTTTAATTACTTTAGTACATAGAATGCAAGAACAGAATGGTTTTACTTTGCTAACTGCATTATAAGGCCTCTGAAAATGCTTAATAATATAGTAAAAGTTTTCATTTTTCAATGTCAGAAACAAGAGGGTAAAAAGGGAACTATGTAACAAGTATTAGAAAATTAGTTTCCATTGGTTTTGATAAATCGTTCAATTGGTTGATATATGCAGAATTTTCTGTTTTTGAGCTTGAGTGATAAATAATAGACATTAAAAGACAAAGTAAAATTAATATTAAAAGAAGATGAAGCTATTGAGAACAACTAAAAGAGAGGAATAGGTAGAGAAGATTGTAAAAGAAATGGATGAGACCAGTTATACCTACAAGGAGGTTCCATTACATTTTCAACGTGCAATGCTAAAATCATGATAGAAAATTGTACTGGAAAATGGGGAGTTATCCAGAAAGGAAATATTTAAAGCTGCAACAGTGAATAAGATTTAAAAGGAAGTAAAACTTCAAATTTTACATTGTATTTAGAAATCTGCAAAGTACATATCCTCAAACCTAACAATTTTAAAAAGCCATTAATCTTCCACAACTGCTATTCCATTGTATATTTCTAACAAAAATGGAGTGTTCCTATTTTTCCACATCCTCTCCAAAACTTAGATTTTTTCTTTCTCTTTTTTTAATAGTGTCCATTCTATAAGGTTTGAAATGATATTTCAATGTAGTTTTGATTTGCATTTCCCTAATACCTAGTGATGTTGACCATCTTTTCATGTGATTTTTAGTCATCTGTTTTTAATCTTTGGAAAAGCGTCTATTCAAGTCTTTTGCCCATTTTTAATTAATTTTATTTAAATGTATTCATGTAACACCCATTCATCTAAAGTGTACAATCAATGGCATTTGGTATAAAAAAAGTTGTGCATTCATCATTGCAATCAATATTAGAGCATTTTTATTACTTCAAAAAGAAAAAAAAATTTTCTGTCCCTTAGTAGTCACCTTTCAATCCCTCTGCACTAAATAACTGCTAATCTATTTCTATCTCAATTCATTTGTATTTATATTTTGTAGAGAAGGAGTCAAACAATAGGTAGTACTTTGTATCTAGATACTTTCACTTAGCACACTTCTTTTTTATTACCGTTGATGGAAAAATATTAATATATTACTATTCCTTATAGTCCATATTTTGCTTTGGTTCTATATTGCCCAAACATCACTCTATGATTGAAATCTTATATCAATGTACATTTTTTCTGTTTCAGAGAAAAAAATTCTTATAAATACACTATTAATCACACACATTGTCCACAAAGGGTGCACAATGTTTTACAGTCCCATGTATCATTATTTATCTTTCCCATTCAACTACTATCATTGCCATATATTAGTGCTTGTGGTCACTTGAGATTATTTTATGAATCCCTAAAAGAGAACCATTATGTTTGTAAACTAATCTATTCCTTTGGGTGTGATACTCTTTGATTGTATTAAATTCAGTTGCAAGTCCATTCAGTTGCAAGTCCTTGCTGGTTCTGACATAAACAGACTTATACGGGGCAAACAAAGTAAAAAGGGGGTCATCATATTTGATGTTGCAATATAAGAGAGAGGATTGCTTAAGCATGAAGCTCCCAAGAGCCTGGGACCACAGAGCAGCTCAAGAGGAAACCAGGCCTGCTATCTTCCTGAGAGCTTATAGCAGAATTTGGGAAGAGAGAAGAAGTCCAGCCTTGTCATGGATTTTTCACAGTCTTGGAACTGTAAGCTTTTACCCCAAGTAAATACTCTTTATAAATACCCTTTGGAGGTCCTTTGGTAAAATAAAATAGCGCTGCTAATTACAAACACTATAATGAGCTTTCATCATTTCTATCCGTTTCCAAGCACTTCCAAATAAACTTTTTACCAATTCTATACAGCTTTCCATTCTTTTTCTTCATTCTGTCTCACTTGCTTCACTCAACATAAAGTCCACTTTTAATTGGATGTTTTTGTCTTTTTATTGTTGAATTAAAGGATCTATTTCCAATATCTTGGATAGTAAGCTATTATTAGATATTTGGCATCCAAATATTTTCTTCCATTAAATAGACTGCTTTTTCACTTTCTTGATAAAGTCATTTGATGTGCAAAAGTATTCAATTTTGAAGAGGGTCACATTTATCAATTATTTTTTCATACTCATGCTTTGAGTTCAAAGTCTAAGAAACCACTACCTACTAAAATTTCTTGAAGTTGTTTCCCTACATGTTCTTCTAGAAGTTTTATGGTTCTGTTTCTTATAATTAGGCCTTTGATCCATTCTGAGTTAACATTTCTATAATATGTTAGACAGGGGTCCCCTTTCTTTCCTTTGAGTATAGATATCCAGTTCTACCTGCACCAGTTGTTGAAGAGATTGTTCTGTCCTGGCTGGGTGGACTTGACAGCATTGTCAAAAGTCTATTGACCAGAGTTGTGAGGGTCTATCTGAGCTCTCAATTCAATTCCATTGGTCAATATGTCTATCTTTATTCAAGTTATGTCTAGCTGTATGCCAGTACCATGCTTTTTTTTAAACCAATGTAGCTTTATAATGTGCTTTAAAGTCTAAAGGTTTTTGGCTATTCAGGGCTCTTAGCCCTTACAAATAAATTTGATAACTGTGTTTTCATTTCTGAAAAGAAAACTTTTGGAATTTTTATAGGGATTACATTGAATCTGTCAATCAATTTATGTAAAACTCTCATCTTAACTATATTTGGTCTTCCAACCCATGAACATTGAATGTCCCTCCATTTATTTAGGTCTTCTTTGATTTAGCACTGTTTTGTAGTTTTCTGAAAACAGGTCCTTTACATTCTTGGTTAAGTTTATTCCTAAATATTTCATTCTTTTCGCTGCTATTGTAAATGTAATTTTTTTTCCTGATTTCCTCCTATGATTGGTCATTACTATGGTATAGAAACACTACTAATTTTTGCATGTTAATCTTTTATCCTGCTAATTTGCTGAAGTTGTTTATTAGGTCTGGTAGATTTGTTTTAGATTTTTCAGGACTTTTTATATATAGGATCATGTCATCTATAAATACTGAAAGTTTTGCTTCTTCCTTTGGAATTTGGATGCCTTTTGTTCTTTTCCTTTTCTAAGTGCTCTGGCAATATTTCTAACACAATGTTGAATAAGAGTGGTGAAAGTGGGCAAGCTTATGTTATTCTAGATATTAGAGGGAAAGCTTTTAGCCTTTCACCAGTTAGTATGATTTAGCTTTGGGATTTTCATACATGCCCATTATCATGTTGAGGACGTTTCCTTCTATTTTTTTTAGGAACATATATCTTCTTAAATATGTAGGTGTAGCAGGTTGATATTATTTAGTAGTTCCAAAAACAGATATTGATTATGTTTGTAAACTCCTACGTTTGCTGGGCATGTTACCCCTTTTTTGATTGTATGAAAATCAGAGGTTTCACTTTTATTTTATTAAATCAAGCATAGGACTTTGATTCCACCATGTCATTAAGTGACATTGTGCAAAAGGCCTTGGAATGGTTCTACATAATCTTGCAAGTATGGATAGAGACCACATCAAACTTCATCAAACTTTGTAAAATTGTGCAGTCCAAAATATAAACCACAATGTAAATCACTGACCATGGTAAGTAGCAATGTTTTAATATTTGTATATCACTTGTTACAAATGTGCCATCCACATATTAAATATTATTAATAGGGGAAAGGAGACAAGGTAGAGGATGTTGGGTATATGGGAATCACCTATATTCTGTATGTGACATTTCAGTACCCTAAAGCTTCTTTGACCAAAATGAAAAAAAATTAGACTCTGTGCAAATAAATGGAAACAAATGTCATTGTACATTCTACATAACAGATATTACAGTGATGATATACTTATTGTTAAATTTTTTAAAAATTTTTCTTTTATGTTTTCATTACTTCAAAGTTTAAAAAAATGTATTCTATTCATATTTTTAAAATCATTATTATATAATTTTTCTATTAAAATTTTTTGGTTATTTTGTTTGTTTCAATGTTGAAGAATTGTGGCTTACAGATGTTGCAAGTGTGGCAGGGGAGGATCATTGGTGCAGGATGTCAGAAAGGGGTGATGTATGGGAGGAGGTTCACCTGGGGCATACCTATGAGTCATATGGCTGCTATAAAGTGTTCATGGGGCATTGTCACAGTGGGTAGAGATCCACACGATACCAAAAGAAATATTGAATTCCCATCCTGGGCAGCTGTGCCACTATCTCTGATGGGACAGCAAGAATCCTCTGAGTACAGAGGCAGAAACTAGTGAAAGATAGGCCCTTGATTGTGATGACTGTACTTATGAATCTACTTTTGAAATTGAAACTTACCATAGTATTATAGGGTTCCTAAGCATTACCCTCTGAGAACCTCTTTGTTCCTCAAATGTAGCCTATCTCTAAGCCAAAACTCAGTGTATAAATGCATTACATTCCCTCCAACGTGGGAAATGACTCCCAGGTATGAGCCTCCCTGGCACTGAGAAATTACTACCAAGCACCAACTAGCAATGCAACTGGAAAAAGACCTTGACCAAAAGAGGGAAAGGGTAAAGACAAATGAATTTATATGGCTAAGAGACTTCAAAGTGATTTGGGAGGTCTTTGAATGGTTACATTTATGCATGTCTCAGCAGGAACACATAGACAGCCACAGTAAATATTAATTGAAAGAGCTGGGCTCCTGAGGGCTCTGGAGACATCCAGACACTATAGGCAGGACAGACAGCTCAGGATTTTGGCACCCTTCAGGGGGACCCTTCTTTGGAATTTACATTCCCCAGTGGGTCAGAGTTGGCCTCAGTTGTTTTTTCCCTCCTATGGTTCTGCTGCCCCTCTATTTGAACTTATAGTTACTAGTAGAGTTCATAGTTGTATGTCCAAGAGACTTAAATCTTTGGGCTTCCCATTTGCCAGTTGGGCTCTGAATCTCAACAGACTTGCAACACCTACTCTCTAGTTCATTGGACTCACCCAGGACAACTAACAAAAAGATGACTGACTGCAACCATTTCAAGGAACAAAGAGAGTCTGCAACTACAAGCAAAGAAGTCCCATCCATCTGCCCCATGGAATATAAGCTCTCTCTCAATTATAGCAGAGGGAGCATCACCATCATTGAATCCTCAAGGTTGGGGAATGGATGATGGACCAGAGTAGACTTACAGTTTTTCTACTCTAGACTTTTGTGATTCTAGAAATCGCAGAAATTTTATAATGGATGTGGAGACAGTGGCCACTGGAATTTCTGAGGAAAGGGAGAAGGAAAATTAAGTATAATTTGGGGGCATTTTTGTAATATAGGAATTATCCTAAATGACACTTCAATGACAAATACAGGCCATTGTACATCATATAAGAACTTGCAAAAATGTGTGGGAGAGAGTGTAAACTACAATGTAAATTATACTCATCACTTAGTGGCAATGCCCCAAGATGTGTTCATCAATTGAGACAAATGTACCACACAAATGAAGGATGTTGCTGATGTGAGAAAATACGGGAGGGTTAGGGAGCAGGGCATATGCAAATCCCGTACATTTTTGTGTAACATTTATTAATCTAAGATTCTTTAAAAAAATAAAAAAATAAATAAAGTATATTTAAAAAAAGAGATTTACTCTAAAAATTCTTGTTGTTCTTTGTGTGTTATGCTTCAATGATCTTTTCACTATAGAAAAATGTCATTCCAAAGCCTATCGATAATTCTCATATGCACACACACACACATAAATACAAAAACACACACAATAAAAGACAGCATATGTGGCTCAAGTGATTGGGCTCCTGCCTACCACATGGGAGGTCCCTGGTTCAGTTCCTTTTGCCTCCTAAAGAAGACAGCAAACGGGCAGGCACTGCAAACTGATGCCACAAGATGAAGCTGCAAGAGACACAAGAATTAAAACAAATGAGATACACAACAATGCAGGGAACAAAGGTTCCCAGTGCCTCCTAAAAGAAGACAAGGAAATAGTAAAATAAAAAAATAAAAAAAAAAAGAAGACAAGGAAGACAGTAAGCTTATGTGACAGGCAGGAATGGCAAACTGATGCAACAAGATACGCAAGAAGAAAAACATAATCAGAGGCACCACAAAGCGGGGAGCAAAGGTGGCTCAAGTGATTAGGTGCCTCCCTCCCACAGTGGAGGTTCCAGGTTCGGTTCCCAGTGCCTTCTAAAGAATCAAGGAAGAAGAACAGACTCTGTAAGTGCAAACAACAAGGGGATGGGGAGAGAGAAATAAATAAAATAAATCTTAAAAAAAAAAATAACCAAAAAACCCCACTAGGTTTTGTTATTAAAGTATTTGAACCTGAGGCGCTCTCTGTCCCTATACTGTGAACTTGAAAGTGTTCAGGAAGAATTAGGAGTTCTTCTCTCTCTTTGTGAGGTTTCCATGTTCACTCAGGATAATGTGTACTCGGAGATATCCAATTAAATAGCCAAAAGATAATAAGGAGCAACTTATTATTTATATTCCTTCCTGAATCCATCATTTTAATGCATCTGTGGTATAAATAAATCAATGGTCTTCGGGGTCAGCTGTTAAGAATGTATGTAAGTTACCTAACATTTAAAAGTCTCCTTTTCTCACTTTTATGTGGAACTTTATTTGTTTACCTAATAAAGTTCCTGTGAGGGTTGAATGAAAAAGACTGGGCACCTCTAATATGCCCATTTCAGGCAAATTGCTTCACAGTGCAATAACCTAAAGGAAATATTTTATGATAAAGAGAAAGAGATGATAGCTGATAGATTTAAAATAATCATCAGAATAGAACAGCTTCCAAATTTCCATGATAGCCATTTTGTGGTAGCAGTGAATATGATTTCATTAGACGGTTTATTGAAACTATGGGGCTTCACTAAATATGGGTTTTCAGTTTATACTTTAGGAGAAAAGGATTGTTGAACATGGGTTGAAGTAGAAATAAGCATGGAAGAAACAACCTACTCAAGCAATTCTAGAGTTGACAGGTGTGACAGCAATAGAAATGCTTTACAGGGCAGAAAAATGCTTGAGCACCCCAATCAAAACACAGCCTCAGACCTCCAGCATCCTCTTCTACGGTCATTAATGTCTTTATTGACACCAGTTTTGAGAGTTAGATAGAGTCAAGATGACTTAGATCTAAAATGAGAGACTCCTGTAAATTCAGACTTCAAATAATTCTTTATGTAATCCTGTAACCTCATTAACAGGTGATAAAAATCAGATGCAAAAGTTAGAGAAAAAAATATTTTTCTGTTTCTTTGTTTATACAAAGTTTTAGTTTTCTGAAATTGGGTACTTTTAGACATAAGCAAATATGCAATTCATAGTAATTACAAGTAGTTTATGGGAAAATGTACAAACACATTATTTGCCTTTCATTAACATAAATGTAGCCCAGGAGAGTCAACAATAATCAGAAAGTCAAAGAAATTAACATGTCTTCAGTAATAATGAGCATTCTTAGAAGTTTTCTGCAAGCTCGGCTTCTGTCATCTGAGTCAGTCTTCTGTTTCCATAAAAAGTGGAACCTGCTTGTAACTAAGTCATCCATTGAGCCCTCTTCCTGCCCATGGCTGTCTGAGTACCAAAGGCCTCCTTTTAATTGGAGTGACCTTTATTGCTTTTAGTTAATGCTGGTGAAATAAATTTAAAAACATTGCGGGATTTCTCTGTTTCTAATTGCACAGGATTCAAGTTATGCCGTTAGAGAAAAGAAACACTCAAATATATTCTGAGACAACCTCTTCCCTTCCTTGGAGGGAAAGTGAAGATGATGTGGACAAAGCCTTAACAGTTCTTAAATGAGTTTTTTTTATCTATTTAAAAGACTGTGGAATCACAACTTAATATTTAATAAGTGTTAGTAGACACACTCTGAAATCTCTCTGAGATTTCAACAGAGTATAAAACAAGACACTTGACATTGTTCCCCCACCCCGCCCCGGAACTTAGTTTACTGAAAGTGTCTGATGCCATTTCTTTCATGTTTTAACTAATGAATTTTCCCAGGAGAAGTGGTGGAGAGAAGAATTTCATATTTCTATTTTGTAAAATCCTGACTCCTTTATAATAACTTTCAATTTTCCTAGAAAAAATCTGAACATTTCTTCCTTCAGTTCTCTGTTCTTATTCTATTATAGACAATACAAGAAGTCGGTTGGAAAGTTCAATATTTTGCCAGGAAATCTCCTTACCTCCATCTGACATAATTGGAGGCCATTTCTAGTTTTTTCATGTTACTGTGGGCAAAACTTTACTAAATATTCTGCCAGTGTAGGCCATGGGTATACTATTCACTTAACTTTTTTCCCTAACCATTACTCGCTAACCATATACTTAATAGTCTTGCATCCTTGTCTTAACCCTGATTCCAAAGCCCAGGCCAGGTATTTTTTGTTTGTTAGAACATCACCCCATTCCAGTATAAAATTTTCTTCTGGATATCTGTACTATACAGTATGCTACTCCAAAGCACTTAAAAGAACAATGAATTTTATTACAGTCACATTTTATGTCAGTAATTTGAGCAGGTCATGGCTAGTCAATGATTCAATCACACCTGATATCAAGTGGAGTCACTCAGTTGTGGTCAGACTATGCCTTGTCCTCTCTAGAGGCCACACTGATTTTACACACGTGGCTGAAGCTTAGGTGGGCCTGTTCAGAAGGTTGGGTTCAGCAGATGGTCTTTTCTACTCATGCTGTCTCAGGAACTCTCCATGTGGTCTCTCTCACATAGTAGATGATCATCTTAAATGGTGCTTCAGGCTTTCATGAAAATAACTTAGAAGTTGTCGGGTCTCTTAAAGGCTAGTTTTACTCTTGCCATAAATTACTGTTCAAAACATGTCTATGCAAGCCCCAATTTATGGAAAGAGGAAATGGAAGCCAAATTTCAATGGGTGTAGTTTCAAAGAATTTGGGTTGTTAAATTACTACTTGGTCCAAATTAGGGATCAGTATGGAAATTCAGAGAAGAATATAATCTAAAATTAGTAAAGTAATAAAAAAATTCTAAACATGTAAAATACAGTTACTGAAATAAAAAGCTGAAGGCTTGTGCTTAAAAATATAATGCAAATGTCAAAAGAAAGATTAAGTGGAATGTAAGACAAAAATCTATCTGAAAATTAAAGAGGAACAACTAATAGATTATTTTATCTAAAAATGAACAGAACATCAGTAATTTGTTGGATAATATCAAACTCTCTAAGTCCATGTAAATGGAATTGCAAAAGGAGAAAAGAAATATAAGGTGGGAGGAAAAAACCTTAAAAAAGATCTTGTTCAAATGTTTCCCAAATACGATGAAAAACTTTGACATAGAGATATAAGCTAGAAATATAAAATCAAGCCACCATCATTTAGTTAAAAATAAAGAGCCATAGAATACAGACCTAATATATGTGGAGGATATGAACTACGGATGAGTTCTCATCGATACCAGTGGAAGACAGGAGACAATAGAATGATATCTTGAAAGGGCTGAAATTTAAACTAATAATAATTAAAATAAATAAAACTGTTATTCCAAAAATCTTCAGGAAGCAAAATTATTTTTCAAAACAGGTGTGAAATGTAGACACTTTCAGAGAGTCGAGGGTTGAAAGAATGCATCAACCACAGATCACTATTTAAAATAATGCTAAAGGATGTTCTTCAAGATGGAGGGAAATGATACAGAGAAACTAAGTTCTACACAAAGGTATGAAAATGGCAAATATGTAGGCAAATATCAAATATACTTTTTCATTTTTTCTCTTAATCCCCTTAATGTACACATGATTGTTTCAATTACCAAGGGAAAATAATAAAATTGTAAAATGGTGTTTACAACATAGGCAGAAGTTAAAAGTACAATAAATATAGTAATAACAAGGGGGACAGTAGAAGTATTCAGCTGAAAGGATTTTATATTTGAAATGTGGGAAATGATTTAAAGTCAATTTTAATATTAAGCCTAACATAAACGTTCATAGGTTAATGAGGCATTTTGCTAACCTAAGAGGGGTTATTGATAGATAATAGTAAAATGTAGAGATATAAAATCAGTAGAGGAAATAAAAACAAATTTTAAAAAATCAATTCTACAAATAAAAGCCACAAGAAGGAAAATATAAACAAAAGAGTGAAGGGAATGGAAAATGTAAAAGAAACAGTAAAATATTCATATTAATTAATATTAAAGTAATTTAAGCATAACTATAGAAATAATTACATTGTATAAAAATGCACTAAAACACTTCTTTTAAAAGGCACATCTTGTCAGATGATATAAATTTAGGACAATCTAAGGATACTAAACTACAAGAACAATAAGACACATAAAGCCTCACATGATATGAAAGTAAATGGATAAAAATGTTTCAAGCTAAACATGAGCATAAGAAAGTAGGAATGGATGCATCAAACACAGAAAATAAACTTTAAGGAAAGAAAACACTTTTTGTCAGATATAAAGTAGGGTATTTCATAATAATAAAAGTCAAATTCATCACAGAAAGAGCTATTAGAAATGTGTATGCACTCAATTAGAGATGCATTAAGTGGAGCAATATAATGAAGACATAGACAAACCCACAATCATAATAGAATATTTTAACATGACTTGCTCAGGAACACACAAATATAAGCAGTAATCAACCATGATATAGAAGACAATGACAGATGTATCAACCACCTTCCCCTGAAAGATAGTTACAGGATACACACAAATGACCAAAAAAATGAAAAGAGAAATTGGAAAATATTTTTAATTAAGTTATAAAGAAAAATTCATATTTCAAAATTGGTAGGATATAACTAAAACAGTGCTAAGAGGAAAAACCTTAGTTTTATAAGGTTATATTAGAAAATATTTTTTTATATAATTTTTTTTTAGAAAATATTTTTAACAGTGATTTATGTTTCCATTTTAAGAAGCTCAAATAAAATGAACAAATTTTATGAAGTAAGTAGAACAGAGAAAGACTATCTATAAAAAGTTAAATCAGTGAAAGTTGAAAAGGCAGCCAAATATTTTATTTGTCAGACTCGATACTTTGAAAAGATTGTTAAACTTGTTAAGTCCCCAGTAAGAATAAACAAGAGAAAAGAGAAAAAAGAGACAAAAATTGGCAATTACAGGAATAAACGAGAGCGTTCAACAATAGTTCCTACAAACATTAAAATTGTAAGTGAATATTATAAATAACTTTATGCCAATAAATTTGACAAAGTAGAAAAATTAACAAATTAGTTATCAAACAAATGGATAGACGTGACTCAAGAAGAAATAGTATCAGTTTGTGTGTCAAACTCCAGAGTCTGGTCTCATGCTGCCACAAACAACGAGAAGCGAGGCAGAGACAGGAAAGAGCATCTCCTAGAGCCTTCAGAGAGCGCATGGACCTGCCAGCACCTTGATTCCAGACTTAGAGCCTCCAGGACTGGGAGAGAGTAAAGTTCTGTTGCTTTACGCCACACAGTGTATTCTAATTTGCCGCGACAGCCCTGTGAAACCAATACACTCAATAAATCAGTATTTATCCAAATGAGCAATTCATGATGTCATAAATGTATGCATGGGTAAAGGATCCATTAAAATTTCATATTAGCACAATGAATTTTAACCTAAGAAGCCAAACACCTTAAGAGATGTGGTTTCAGATTCCACATTGCAACTAAGCTTTAAGAAAGAACTTCTTGGCAAGTTTCAGTGTATTATCAAAAGCGAATAAATACACTTATCTACAAATTATATGACAATACCCCCCTTTTCCCCAACACATGCTTGCATGAGGCTGCATTTCTTCATATACATCAACAAATAGCAAAATATTTCAACAGATTGAATGTAGCAACACACAAGCTTTCTGTTTTCTATCAAAGCAGACATTTACAAAATTGCAAATCTCACAATTTTTATTGTATAAAATATAGGTTTTTTAATTATAAAATCCTCAGGGATCCCTCCTCAGGGAGTCCTCCTAAGTTGCAGCAGTGCTGGCAACCTCTGGAGGCAGAAGGGCAGGAGCAGGTCCTCTGCTTTCCACAGACATCTTTGTCATTCTCATGAGGCTACGTCCTTGTTTAATCACAGGTGCAATGGGAGTGGAGGTCACCACAGTGTGAGACACAGCTTACGCCAGGCAGGCAATGTCATGGAAATGTTGAGAGACCAGGCGCTCAACTCCATCCTGACTGCATAGGTGACCTTGGGCAAATGACTTAATTCTCTGACACTCAGTTTCTCTGAGCCACAAAATTAAGATGAGAAGAATTACGCATATGTCATGTGCTTATAAGAACTCAATGCACTAGCTCAGGTACTGTGCAGGGTCCCGCAATTCGTAAGTGCCCAGTAAACATCAATGTGAGTGTTAGCCAGTGCTTAACTAGGTAACTAGCATCAAGGGTTCTCAAGGACACCTGTCAGCCCCAGAGGGCAGTAGCTCTGTTTGTCTGCTTCAGAAGTGTCCAGCACAGAGGAAAAGAAACAGGCTTGGGACAGTGGGAAAAAAAAAACAACAACCAATATTTCTGTTCCTATATAATGGGAATTGCTATTTTTAGTGCATTCAGAAATACACATTTCTCAGTTTCAATTTATATGACCTTAACCATCAATAAATAAAGCCAATTTTTAAAAAAGCTATTGGATGCTCTAGATAATTTTTCAAACTCTGGAAAGTTGCTGAGGACATAATCTTGAGAACCCCTTTCTACTCAATATTGTGCTGGGAGCCCTAAACAGTACACTAGGACTGTCAAAACAAACAAACCCACATAAAAGAGTCAGACACCTGAAAGAAAGCGGTGACATTATGCAATTGCAGACAAGATGATTATTTACATCAGGGTTTCTTGACCTCCACAGTATATTCAGTCCAGAAAAACTTTGCTCTGGAGAACTTTCCTGTACAATTTAAAATGTTTAGTAGCATCTTTACTCCCTTGCCATTAAATGCCCAGAGTATTCTCCTAGTGGTGAGAACCAGAACATTGCCAAATACCTCCTGGGGTGCAATATATCCCTCAGCTGAGAACCACTGGTTTCTATACAAAATCATTAGGACTAAAACATAAAACCATTGGAGAAATATGTACATTTAACTTGGTTGCACAATAGAAGGTCAATACACAGAAAACATTGAATTTCCTATATATTAGTTACAAGCAATTGAAAAATGAAAATTTTAAAAATACATTCATATTTGCATAAACATAAAATACTAAGAACAAATTTAACAAAAATATTTAATAGCTGCACAATAAAAATGATTAAACTTTCCTGATTAAATTACAGAAGATCTACATATATGAAAACATATTCATGAATTGAATTAATGTTTTCAAAATGCTCATTCACCTCAAAAGGTTTTATATACTTAAACACAGTCTGAATTAAAATCCCAGGAGGCATTTCTGTGGAAATTGACAAGATATTTTAAAAATCTATATAAAAATTAAAATGAACTAATATGCTCAACAATATCTTTTAAAAATAAATGAGTTGAAGAACTTAACAACATCCCTTTCTCACACTTAATGGTTTATAAATCAACCTAATGCCATAACAGAAGTTCAGTCATTTAAACCAATGGAGAGAATAGAGTCTACAAATTGGTGAAAACATATCCAATCTAATTTTTCTTAATAAATGCATTGAATCTGTAAATCAGTTTAGGTAGTACTAACATCGTAATATATTTACTCTTTCAGTACATAAACATGGAATGTCCTTCCATTTATTTCGGTCTTCTCTGGTTTCTGTAGGCAACGTTCTGTAGTTTTCTGAATATAGGCCCTCCTTGTCCCTGGTTAAGCTTATTCCTATATATTTGATTCTTTTAGTGGCTAGTGTAAAAGGAATTTTTTTCTGACTTCCTACTCAAATTGTTCATTTGTAGTGTGTAGAAGCACTTCTGATTTTTGAGGATTATTCTTGTACCCTGTCAAGTTGATGAACTTGCCTGTTAATTACAATAGCTTTGTAGTTGTTTTTTCGTTAATATTTGCATGGTACTTTTTCATGATTTTTACTTTAAGCAATTTACTTTTTAACCTGAAATTAATCTAAAATTATATAGAAGATTTGAACAAGAAATTTGTTTTTCAAGCACCAAAGGATTTAAAAAATAATAATAATATATGGAACTTAAAATAATTTTTAACAAAATCAAAATGTCACAACCAAAACAGGTTAGATTCTGTTCAAAATAAGATTCAACAGAAATTAATAACAATGAGCTAACTAAAAGACCCAAAATATTTGGAAATTAGAATATATTATCTTAAATATCAAATAGTTCAGATACAAAATAAAAAAGGAATTTGGATAACATGTTGGAATTCATTTTTAAACACTAAATATACCAAATATGCTGTTTGCAGCAAAAAAAAAAAAGAGTTGAAAGAAAATTTGTTACTTATACTACATGATTTAGATATAAAAAAGAAAAGCTGGTAGTCAGAAGAATTTCCCAAAATTGATAGAAAATTACACTCAAAGGAGATAAATACAAGGAAAAAGAAGAATCAAATTAGTGAAATAGGAAACAATTATAGACAGAGAGTATGAAGAGTAGTAAAAGCAGATTCATTGAAAAGAGTAATAAACTTGATAATGGTATGCTAACACTGAACAAGAAACACAAAGAAAGAGGCATAAATATCAACATCAGAAATGAAAAGACATAATTAAACATTTTCAACAGATAAAGTGATATTTCAAAAGTGATTTGCGCAGATTTGGACATCTTAATGAAACGAACACATTGTTAGTAAAAACATTACCAAAACTGATATAAGAAGAATTAGGAAACTGAATTAAAATTCCATTCACAATTTAAAATCAGCATCATGAACATTCCACAAAGAAAACTTTAAGCCCCAAACACTTCAATATACACTGAATAAAAATTCTCTTAAATGTTACAATGGTAGGGCTGGCTCTACCAGAAAACAAGAATTATTATAAAGATATTGTTAAGACAGAATGGAGAAGAGCAAAAGACCGGAATTGAAAGGGAAGCAAAAGTTCCAGAAGTATATGTATTTATTTACTTGGTTTTGACAAATGTGGCCCAAAAGCAAAATGGGAGAAAAATATTTCAATACCTTCTGCTATGTTATTTGCATATTTAAATGGAAAAACTAAAACTTGATGCCTGCTTCATATTCTTTCCAAAATCAATTGCAGAACACAACAGAACCCAAAATTCGCAATCAATAAGGGAGGAGATAGCTGACTTGAGCTAAATGTGCACTCAAATGTGATGTCATTGGAAAGGATACCTCCAATGGGCCACCTCTTCCTGTATCTTAATATGCCTTTTAATATTTTGTTGATGTCTAGGCTTCTGAATATGTTAGTGAATTTACTCTGAAGGCCAATTCCTCCCTCTATTGCTTAATGTGTTTTTCCCCAATAGCACTTCCTTGATATTTGGTTCAATTTATTGTAGGTCTTTTAAATTGTCCAGTTCAGTTATGAAAATTGGGCCACAGAAACACTAGTGGTGCTCAAATTTTCTTCCAGTGGTAGGATACAAGGAGAATGAAGTTTTTCTCCATGCAATGTCCAGACTGGCCAGCAGATGGTGGACTTCAGCACACCTCTCCAAGGACCTGTTTGAGTTTGGGCTTTCCTGGGTTCCTGCCTTGGATCTCGACAGCAGAGGTTCAAAGCAGGTTCTTCTGGCCGAATTCACTGAAAGAGAAGCACCCCAAGTCCCCTTCCTTTTCCCTTGAAACAGCTGACAGGGAGGAAGATGTCTACTCCCCTCTCAAGCACCTTCTGGCTGCAGCAGGGGCATGGTAATTCACTTTTCTCATTCTAGCTTCTTGTTCTCTCTGTCCTTCACCCTCCAGGGAGCTGTGTAGCACTCTCCTAGTCTGCTGACCACCACAGCAGTTGCCATGGATAGCTTGTTATTCTTTCTCCATTTTTTTGTGAGAGTATTGAACTATGCCTGTTAGTTAGATACAGTTTTCCCACAATTGTACTCTCCTACATTTCAAAAATTAAAATATACTTCATATACAGAAAAGTCACACTTTTAGCATATACAATTCTCTGGTTTTCAATAACTTACAAACTTACACAATCATTGTCATTGTTTAATTTCAAAAATGTTAATTATCCCATAAAGAAAGTCAATGTGCATTGAGTTACTCTTCACTCCCTTATCCCCAGACCGAAGCCAAGCAATATTTTATTTTCTTTATATACACATTTGCCAATTTAGGACATTATATACAAACTGCATCATACACTATATGGTCTTTTGTGTCTGGCTCTTTTCACATAGCATAAATATTTCAGGGCCATTCCTATTGCAGCAGATATCAGTACATTACCCACCCACCCCCCCTTTTTTTGTGCTCATTTTCTATTTTTAGATATATGATATTTGATATCAGTTGATCAATTGATGGACATTAACTTGTTTTCAATTTTGGGCTATTATGAATAATGGTGCTATGAATATATATAAGCAAACACACACACTCTTCCATGTAATTTGATTGATATAACTAAATTGACAGATGGATTTGGCAAAAAATGACCTATGTATAATATGAAGTCTTCCTTAATATCTTCCCCCCACCCCCCATAGCTGTTATATTTCTGAAGTGTTTGACTTGATGAAGCACTTCATTAGCTGAATTTCTCACTCTCATATTTTTTTGGTTGACATTGGGAACATGTGCTATAGATCTTAGGAAATATAATTTCTATGCTGTTGAAGATAACTTGATTGAGAATATTATTAGAATGCGCTTTCCTCAACAATTTTTAAACCTGTCTCTATAGACTTCTGGATTTAAGAGTTGAGCGATGGATTTGTGATGGCCCCTGAAAAGAGAGTTGCTATTCCTGCTGTCACCTGGACATTTCTGTCTTTTAATATTCAAGACCCATATCAAAGCTACTTCTGGATAAATGGCTATTATTCCTTGACAGTTTACCTTACATATACTGAACTATTTGTCCCATAAGTTGTCTCAATAACAAATGAATCACACATTTTTTAATACTTCATTTGTTTCGTTGTTAGAGTTGCTGCATAGATACAACCCATTATCCTCATGTGGGGTGATTTCTCTCTCTCTTTACTAGTACTGTCTTCCTTTCCTCCAGTTTACACCTTTCACCCCACATTTCACTGTGGCCAAGTTGGCGCATGCAACCATTAGCAGTCAGTTTGATTTCTGGTGAATACCCATTGACTCTTTTGTGCTTCTTGTGTTCTCAGGCCAATCTGAGACTCAGTGGCGTCCGTCTGCTTCTGCTAAAATAGTCTTGAATAAAAAGAACTGTTGGTGGTTATTGGTACTTTTTCTTATTTCTTGCATTTTAGAAATTCTTCATAATGCCTTACCATCTGTTTTGGTGGGACATGTCATATTCTTTTTGTTGTTATATTCCCTCCTTTTTGTGATGGGATTCTAAAATCCTGCCACCATTTTTGCCAATTTCTCAGAAGTCATCCTTCATGCTTGAAAGAGAGTTATGTTTGTTAAACAGTTTTAATTTAATTTTTACTTATTGCTAGGTTTTATTAGATAGGCCTGTAAAAAGAATTAATTGAATAATGGGGGAAAGAAGAGACCTTCCTGGGAAATGGGAGAGAAGGACAGAAATATGCACTGAGATTTAATGCTGTCTTCTCTAAGCAGAGAGTGTGAGATTTGGCCTGTGTGTTTACCTTGTTAACTATTAATTATTCCTCACCTTGCGAATGTTTGGGGAGGGGACCGAGCTGTTTGCTGTTCTGATTGATTACCCCAATTGTCAGTTCCCCCGGGATGTCCAATGTTGAGGTCCCTTTTAAGCATATCTGGGGCTTTCCTTCTTGTTCCAAATGAGATTCTTAACCCCAGGATCTCAGTATTCTTCTCAGGAGGTTTCCGGGGAAGGAGGGGGGTGGTATCTCAGGGCCATGTGTTCTGTTGGCCATGTTGTCTGTTGGCCATCTTGTCTAAAAGGGGCAGCTGCCTTCCCCCTTTCACCATAACAACCTGCCTCAACTAACTCTCAGAGAGTTCATGCCTTTGTTCTTAAGGGGGCACTGAGAAGTGATGCTCCTATTTCTTTAGCTATTTCCTGCTGGTTAGGGCAGTAATCCTTACATGACAGGGTGTAAACCTCTCTGGCTATTCTATTGTGCTTGAGCGAAGACAGGTCTGGCATCCTGGTTGGATCTGGATGAAATTCCCCCAAAAATAAACAAACTCAGTAAGAATTTTGAAGATACATGTTTCCACTTAAAGAATAAAGAATATGATGTAAGCAGGCCCAAGAAAGGGTCAGTCATGACATTCTAGATCATGAGAGTGAGAAAAGCCAAGTGCCTTCAGAAGCTGCACCCTCCCAAAGTTGATGGGAAACAGCATTCTTCCTTGAGTTTTTTATGTTGTTGGTCAACTCAGGAGAGATTGTGGTAGGCATGCTGGGTTTTGGTATAAACTGCCAACGTCAGTTTCCATGGTAGTGGTTATGCTTAGGACAGCTAGGAGAGGCACAAAGAGAGGCACTGCCGAGACAAAAACTCACAAAGACAGGATAGGCAACTGCAGCTCAAAGAGAAACTTATTCATTGATGAGCTCATTAATTAGTAATAAGTACAGTACCTATATCTCTTCTATTCTAGATCATATGCAGAGGAATATTGAACATGTTGAAAGTCCTGGTAAATGTAATTCATTTTCTAATTGGGTAATGAATATAGCTGTGAGATAAAGGAATGGCTTTCTTAAGTACTGTCTTTGTTTTGCTTGCATTTTGTTTGACTTTTTATTATCCTTATATTTAGCTTATTGAAGAAATCACATAGAGGCTTTGATTGTAATTTTTGTGGATGCTTTAGTCTTCTCTTTCACTCTCTTATCAATTGGTTCTACTATGATATAGCTGGAAATAAATTTTATCATTCAATTTGCTTCTTAAAACTGAGGATTGTTTTAAAATCTTAAGTGTGCTTATTTTATAAAGTGCTTCATACATGTTTGGTGTCTCCAATCCATACACTCTTTCTGCTGCTTTTTGAAGATAATTTTGGCCTTTGATCAGGGTAAGTGGTTTCTTCACTTAGTTTTGAAGTATTAACATGACCTATATATTTGAATTTTAACATTAATAATCTTCAGAAGATGGTATGAAGATGAGTTGACTTATCCATATGCTAAGGATGTAACAATTTGGATGGATTTTAATGCTCTTTCTCTCCTTGGGATCATCATTCTGAGAGTATGGTACAATTCAAAAGCGTCAATTATAAGAGAAAAGGGCTACAGGTATGAATTATTCAGGAAGTCATTTGATAGTAACTATCAATTTCCCACCAAGCTCCAACACAAACTACCTTAGTTTTTTATTCTCTTGGGCATCAAACAAATTTTTCTATTTCCCTCTTTTAATTGAATATAAAGATTTTTTGCCCACAGTAGAGTACATGACTTTTTGAGTACAACTATGGCTGTGTCATGTTCAACTCCTCTAATTAGCCAATTTGAAAGGCAGGCCCTCAGTGGGGTCAAATTAGGTGAAGCACCAAGATTATAGATTAGGCACAACCCCAGGGCTCCCTGGTTCCATGGTGGTCTTTCCAGTGGAGTTCCAGTTTTAAGTTTAATACTGTTTTGATTTTCATGATTTGTTAAGATTTTTGTTGTGGTGGTCGTTGTTGTCCATTGAGAACTTCCTATAAGTTGAGAGCTCAGAAATATTTTCCAAAATGTGCTCACTCTAAATAATCCATATTGTGATGTTTTCTAGTAGAAGGGCATTTCTGAATGTCTTCTCTTTTAAACAGCATTTTAATTGTTTAGAACTGTATTAGTCAGCCAAAGGGATGCTGATGCAAATTATCAGAAATCTATTGGTTTTTATAAAAGGGCATTTATCAGGGTGGAGCTTACAGTTACCAGACCATAAAGCATAATTTATTTCCCTCACCATGTCTGTTGTCACATGATGGAGCAAGATGGCTGCTGACGTCTGCAAGGGTTCAGCCCTCCCTCTTCTTCTGAATGCTCCATGGTCTCATCTTCTTCCAATATCTGCTGTAGGTGGGGATATGTCTTGTCTCCCTCCAGGGGATCATTTCTCTCTGGGCTCAGCTGCTTTGCTCTCTCTACAAAACCAGCTGTAAACTATCAAGTGAATGGCTCCTCTCTCTTCCTGGGGACTTTGCCATGTCTAATGGAGCATTTTCTCATTCCTCACATATCTTCTTCTCTGTGTTTTTACTTCCTGAGAATCCAGCATTAAACTCCAACATCCCTTTTCTGCAGTGCTGTTTGTCTGTGAGTCCCTGCCAACCAAGGGGACAGAGACTCAACAGCGTCCTGATGTCGCCCAATCAAATTTTTAATCATTATTTAATCAAGGAAAAGTGAAACCTCTGAATCTAATATAATATCAGATTCCCAGAGGAATAGACCAGTTTACAAACATAATTCAATATCTATTTTTGGAATTCATAAATAATACTAAAATGCTATGTTCCACCCTCTGAATTCCAAAAAGATATTTCAATATTCAAAACACTTATTTCCATAGCAATGATGAGTACAAAATAATTTATCTGCTTCCAATACACAAATGGGCATACAAAAGATAAACATTTCCATGACTGTGAGGAGAAATTGGGAGGGAATAACGAGTCATGGGTCCTCTAGAGTTCAGTAAATCTGCAGGGCATACTTCATTAGATGACAAGTCTGAGAGTCATTCCTAAGATCACAGTTTCTTCTCCCTGCCACCACATGGGGAGTCACTTTTTCCCCAGGCTTGCCCAACAGCCATTTTCTTGGTTTCACCTTCATTAATCATCTGGGTGGCAACCAAGCTCCACACCGCACCGTCCAAGGGTGTTGGGGAGACAGCCACAATTTACCCAATCTTTTGGTTAGAGTCTTAACCCCCCTAGTTCTGTGTAGTGAAGTCAACATCCTCCCAAACATTTGGCATACAGGCCCAACACTCTCAGAACAATGAGTAGCTAACCAGGCCTTCCTGCATCCCTGGGGGACATATCTGCCCCTCTCAGACCAATGGGACATCGACCTCAACCTCCTGAATCCCTGGGGAATGGGCTGCATGCTCTCTGTACCCTTAGATTGCAAAACTCAACCTGAACATTGGACAGGAACCTCCACCATCTTCAACTGCTGGGACAAACTCACCCTGTCTGTACACGTGGATGAGGCACTTCTCTTGGCCCAAGTATATGTCTTAATTCCAAATCTCAGCTTCCATGATTTTCCTCTTAAAGCTGTTCCCCCTCGATTTCTCCCCCTCCATGTCCTTTTTTGTCCAAGTTAACAATGGTTTTATTCATATAGCTCTCTCAAAAAGCTTGTTGGTTTAGCATGCAATAAGCAGGGGTCCAAGACATCAGGCAGTAAGAATTTCAACAAGTCTTTTGTAGATCATTGCATCTTCAATCCTGATTTACAAAAACTGAGTTTAGTTAAGTACTCAAATGGGGCAATATTGTATGTGGGTTTGAGTTTCAGAGACTTGGAATTTCTGGAATCACTTTCTGGTTCCTTTGTGCCCAATAATTCAGTCCTCAGCTTATCTCACTTCCCTAGCATTTTACTATAAGCTGCAAAGAAAAACAAGCTGCATTCTCCATGCTTCCTTTGGAAAAATATTCAGCTAAATGTCTGTGCTTGCCATTTTCAAATTCTGCCTTCCATAATACACCAGAAGTTAATCTTGCTAAGTTCTCTGCAACTTTAAAATATGGATCGCTTTTCCTAGAGTTTCCAATAATACGTTCATCATTTCCCTCTAAGGCCTCATAAAAAAGTCTCTTTAGCATCCATATTCCTATGAACAATCTTTTCAAAGCATTGTCAGCATTTTCCATTAAGCATCTCAAAATTCTTACAAAAAGTACCCCTTGTGCACTTGTAAAATCATTCTAGCATTTTGGTAATTGCAAAAGAACTTCCCCTCTCCTTGGTAACAAATTCTGTATTAGTCAGCCAAAGGGGTTCTGATGCAAAATACCAGAAATCTCTTGCCATTTATAAAGGGGTATGTATTTGGGATAGAAGCTTACTGTTACAAGGCAATAAAGCATAAGTACTTTCCTAACCAATGTCTGTTGCCACGTGTTGGATCAAGATGGCCACCAGCGTCTGCAAGGGCGCAGCCACTCTCTTCCCCTGAAGTCTCAGTGCTTTCAGCTTCTTCCAATATCTGTTGTAGGCTGGTATATATCCCATCTCCTCCCAGGGGCTCATTTCTTTCTGGGCTCAGCTGCTCTGCTCTCTCCACAAGACCGTAAACTATCAGGCGAAAGGCTTCTCTATCTTCCCAGGGCTTCTGCCCCAGGGCTGGGGGAACCTGAGACCAAGGGTAGAGGAACCCCCACTCAAAATAGAGATTTTCCTGACACACTTTGTTCCATTATCCCACCAGACCTGGAAGACAACACCCAGATCACAAAAAGCAAAAGTCCGAATGTAATGAGGAGGGCCCTCTATTGGCTGCTCAAGAAGAGCACGAAAAAGGGGCAGGAAGGACCCATGAAAGCAGGGAAAGAAGGACCAGGCCCTGGGATGTCCCCCGACCCTGAAGAAAATGACACAACATTCAGGAGCTCCCTGCCTCAAGCTTCAGGAATGTGGAACTTAAACATTGAGACACAGGGGAGTCTAGGCTAGAACTAGGATCTCAGGGAGCCCCAAAGAAGGCACCCATGAAAAAAAATGCACTTTGATGACAGTGACAGTTGTCTAATTTATTACCCTTCCCCGCCCCCACCAGTGTGCTTCTCCTACCAGGAGCATTGGAGGTGGAGGAACCAGAAACCCCCGGGTATAAAGTAGGGCATTTCATAATAATAAAAGTCAGAAAAATAACTAGAGAACAGGCTGAAACAGCCCTGAAATACATCTCCTATGGGTTAGGACAGCAGGGGAAGGCTGCACACCAGTCAGAGGAGAGAGGGACAAAAGAGAGAAATCGCGACCACAGAACCGTGAATTGCAATCAGCAGCGGCTTCTGCTGCCAGCACCCTCCCCCACACTCCTTAGAATTCTCGGGCCTCTGGGCCTGCGACTACAGACAAAGGGGCCTCCAGCGATGTACCACTCCTGGAAAGGGGAGGGAGAGGGACAGAGCCTTAGGTTGACTTAGGTTCTGACACGCAAAAATTTGGGCTACAGAGCCCCACGGACCCTTCCACACGGCAGTTTGTCCTGGGAGCCTAGGTAGGCCTGGAGAAATCTGACCCTTGCAAACTCACTCTCTTCTAGCCTGGACTAACTGTTGAGGACTCCACAGGAGAGGGGAGAGATAGCCTGGCGCTGACCCTGCTTTTGACTCCCAGGTTTGGTCTGCCCTGTCCCGACAGCCAGTCCAGGCCAGGTGGGGCTGCGCCATTGTTTGCCTTGGAGCCTGCAATGGGCTAAAGATATACAAACCTCCCAATCTCCTGTGCTACTAAGAGGGACTGATTGTCGAGGATTCAGAGGTGAGAGGAAATATTTCCTAGCTGGGAAAAGGGGGGGGGGCTGCCAGAGAAGACTGGAGAATTGTCTCTGAAAGTTTAAATTACAAGGCTCTTAGCCCCCAGACAGGAAGCTCTATCACATTGATCTGGTCTGTGTCACAACAAATACACTCCGACCAGGCAATGAATTGAGAGCTGCCAATGAGCACCATCTCCTGGCAAACCAAGGAAGTGCACATAAGAAAATTAAATAGGACAGGCTTTTCCTGACCTCTATAGCCTCCCTGCCCAAGGCCCTAGGAAATGACCCCACAACCAATTCTGGGTCCAGTGCCCAGTTTTGAGCAACCAGCAGGACAATACTAACAATCAAGGGTGAGACAAAAATCAAAGAGCTGTGGAAACTCACAGCCTCCTGCCTCTAAAACCCTACACAAGAGAAAGAGATAGAGCATCTAAGTAAAATACAACCTAACCAGATGCCTAAATACCAACAAAAAATTATGAGCCATACTAAGAAAATAGAAGACATGGCTCATTAAAAGGAATACATCAAAGTCCCAGAAGAGATGCAGAATTTAAGAGAACTAATCAGTGAGATGAGCACAAATTTCCAAAATCAAATTAATGAGATGAAAGACAATATAGTTAAAGAGATAAATGACATCAAGAAGACACTGAACGAATGCAAAGAAGAATTTGAAATCCTGAACAGAAAAGTAATGGAGTTCATGGGAATGAAAGACACAATTGGTGAAGTCAAAAACACATTTGAGGCATACAACAGCAGAATCGAAATGATAGAAGAAAGAATAAGTGATACCGAAGACAGAGCAGCTAAAATTGAATAGAGAAAAGAACAGAGAGAGAAAAGAATGGAAAAAGTTGAGCAGGGGATCAGAAAGTTGAATGACAACACAAAATGCAACAACATATGTGTCATGGGAGTTCCAGAAGTGGAAGAGAAAGGAAAAGGGTCAGAAAGAGTATTTGAGGAAATAATAGCTGAAAATTTCCCAACTCTCACAAAAGAAATGAACTTACATGTCCACGAAGCACACCGTACCCCAATGAGAATAAATCCTAATAGACCTACGCCAAGACACATACTATTCAGAATGTCAAATGTAAAAGATAAAGAGAAAATTCTCAGAGGAGCAAGGGAAAAGCAAATGATCACGTACAAAGGACATCCAGAAAGATTTAGTGCAGATTTCTCTTCAGAATCCATGGAAGTGAGAAGACAGTGGTCTGATACAATTAGGAAACTAAAAGAGAAAAATTGCCAGCCGAGAATTCTTTATCCGGCAAAACTGTCCTTCAAATATGAAGGTGAGTATAAAGTATTCACAAACAAACAGAAACTAAGAGTGTTTGCAAAAAAGAATCCATCTTTGCAGGAAATATTAAAAGAAGCCTTAGAACCTGAAAGAAAAAGACAAGAGAGGGAGGCTTGGAGGAGAGTATAGAAGAAAGAAAAGCAGAAAGGATAACCAAAAGAGTAAAAAGAGATACAAAAACAAGATGACATATGAAAACCAAAGAATACAATGGAGGAAATAAATAGTGCATTTTCAGTAATATCATTGAATGTGAATGGATTAAATTCCCCAAATAAAAGATACAGGCTGATAGAATGGATAAAAAAACATGAGCCATCCATATGCTGCTTACAAGAAACTCACCTCAGAACCAGGGATACAAACCAGCTGAAAGTAAAAGGTTGGAAAACGATACTCCATGAGAATAGTAACCAGAAAAGAGCAGGGGTAGCTATAGTAATATTGGACCAAACAGACTTTAAATGCAAAAAAGTGATAAGAGATACAGAAGACCATTATATATTAACAAAAGGGATATTAACAAAAGGGAAGACATAACAGTCATAACTATCTACGCACCTAACCAGGGTGCCCCAAAATATATGAGACAATTTCTGGCAAAACTGACGGGAGAAATAGACATTTCTACAATAATCATCAGAGACTTCAACACCCCTCTCACATCATTAGATAGAACAACTAAACAGAAGATCAACAAGGAAACAGAGAACTTGAACAATATGATAAACAAGTTAGGCCTAACAGACATGTGCAGAGCACTGCATCCAAACTCAGTGGTTTATACATTTTTCTCAAGTGCCCATGGATCTTTCTCCAGGATAGACCACATGTTAGGACACAATGCAACTCTCAATAAATATAAAAATATTGAAATTATACAAAGTACCTTTTCAGATCATAATGGAATGAAACTAGAAATCAATAAGAGACAGGAAAAAAGTAATTTTGCCAATGTGTGGAGACTGAACAACACACTCCTAAATATTCAGTGGGTGAAAGAAGAAATTGCAAGTGAAATCAGTAAATATACTGAGAAAAATGAAAATGAGAACACAACATACGAAAACGTATGGGATACAGCGTAGGCAGTCTTGAGAGGGAAATTTATAGCCCTAAATGCCTATATTAAAAAACAAGAAAGAGCTAAACTAAAAGATTTAACTGAACAACTATAGAAACTAGAAAAAGAACAGCAAACCAATCACAAAGCAAGCAGAAGGAAAGAAATAATAAAGATTAGAGCAGAAATAAATGAAAATGAGAACAGAAAAATAATAGAGAAAATCAACAAAACCAAAAGCTGGTTCTTTGAGAAGATCAAAAAAATTGACAAACAACTCATTAGACTAACAAAGAAAAAAAGAGAGAATATGCAAATAAATACAATCAGAAATGAAAGGGGGGAAATTACAAATGACCTCACAGAAATAAAAAGAATCATAAGAGGATATTATGAGAAAGTATATGCCAAACAAACAAGACAACATAGATGAAATGGGCAAATTTGTAGAGATGCATAACCAACCTACACTGACACTACAAGAAATACAAGAACTTATCAAACCAATCACAATTAAGGAGATTGAATCCATCATCAAAATCTCCCAGCAAAGAATATTCCAGGACCAGAGGGCTTCACAGGTGAATTCTACCAAGCATTTCAAAAAGAATTAACACCAACCCTGTTTAAACTCTTCCAAAAAATTGAAGAGGAGGAAAAATTACCCAACACATTTTATGAATCCAACGTCACCCTAATACCAAAGCCAGATAAAGATTCCACAAGAAAAGTAAATTACAGAACAATCTCTCTAATGAACATAGATGCAAAAATTCTCAACAAAATTCTTGCAAATCGAATCCAACAGCATATCAAAAGACGTGTACATCACGACCACGTGGGATTTATTCCTGGTATGCACGGCTGGTTCAACATAAGAAAATCAATCAATGTAATAAACCACATTAACAAATTGAAGGAAAAAACCACATGATCATCTCAATAGATTCAGAAAAGGCATTAGACAAAATCCAACATTCTTTTTTGATAAAATTACTTAAAAAGATAGGAATAAAATGAAAATTCCTCATTATGATAAAAGGCATATATGAAAAACCCACATCCAACATCATACTCAATGGGGAAAGGTTGAAAGCTTTCCCTCTAAGATTGGAAACAAGACAAGGATGCCCACTGTCACCATTGTTATTCAACATTGTACTAAAAGTTCTAGCTAGGGCAATTAGACAAGAAAAAAATAAATAAATAAAAGGCATCCAAATAGGAAAAGAGGAAGTAAAACTTTCACTGTTTGCGGATAACATGATCCTGTACTTAGAAAATCCTGAAGTATCCACGACAAAGCTACTTGAACTAATAAATGAGTTCAGCAAGGTGGCAGGATACAAGATTAACACGCAAAAATCAGTAATGTTTTTGTACACTAGCACTGAACAACCTGAGGACGAAATCAGGAGGAAAATTGCATTTTGAATAGCAACAAAAAGACTCAAATACCTAGGAGTTAATTTAATCAAAGAAGTAGAGGACCTATATGCAGAAAACTACAGAACAATGCTAAAAGAAATTTTAAAAGACCTAAACAAATGGAAAGGCATTCCGTGTTCATGGATTGGAAGAATAAGTATCGTGAAGATGTCAATCTTGCCAAAACTGATTTATAGATTCAATGCAATACCAATGAAAATCC
>JAQZBX010024907.1:0-15402 GCA_029593785.1 Cabassous unicinctus
TACATGGGAAGCAGGCACTCAACCACGGAGCTACATCTGCTCCCCAATGGGAGTTGGTTTTTTCATTTGTTTGTTTGTTTGTTTTTAGGAGATACCAGGGATCAAACCCAGGATCTCGTACATGGGAAGCAGGTGCCCAACCACTTGAGCTACATCTGCTCCTACCAACTGATTTTTGACAAGGCTGCCAAGTCCATCAATTGGGAAAGAATAGTCTCTTCAACAAATGGTGCTGGAAGAACTGGATATCCATATGCAAAAGAATGAAGTAGGACCCTAGCTCACAATATATATTAACTCAAAATGGATCAAAGACCTAAACATAAGAACCAGAACTATATTGTGTCTCCTAGGAGTCCTTGTGTGTCCTAGGAGAAAATGTAGGGAAGCATGTTCAGGATCTTGTGTGAAACAATGGTTTCTTAGACTCTATACCTAAAGCACAAGCAATGAAAGAAAAATTAGATAAATGGGACTTCATCAAAATTAAAACTTTCCCTGCAAAGGACTTTATCACAAAAGTGAAAAGACAAGTTACTCAATGGGAAAAAATATTTGGAAACCACATATCTGATAAGGATTTAATATCCAGAATATATGAAGAAATCCTACAATGCAACAATAAAAAGACAAACAACCCAATTAAAAAATGAGCAAAATACTTGAATAGACATTTCCCCAAAGAGGACACACAAATGGCTTAAAAGCACATGAAAAGAAGTTGAAATCATTAGCTTTTAGAGAAATGCAAATCAAAACCACAATGAAATACCACTTCACTCCCACTAGAATGGCTACTGTTTTCATTTCCTAGGCTGCTTAAAGCAGATACCATGACATGGGTTGACTTAAACAATGGGAATTTACTAGCTTACAGTTTGAGGATGAGAAAATGTCCAAATCAAGGCATCAGCAAAGCGTGCTTTCTTCCCAAAGACCAGCTGCCAGCGATCCTTGGCTCCTCTGCCACATTGCAAGACAATGTCTCTCCCTTGTCTTCTGGGCTCTGCTGATTTCAGCTTCTTGCTTCTGTGCTTTCTCACTCTTCATCTGAGTTTCATTCTCTTATAAACTCCAGTAAGATGATTATGACCCATTCTGATTGAGGTGGGTCACATCTTAATTGAAGTAGCTTCATCAAAATATCCTAGTCACTATGGGTTTACACCCATAGGAATGAATTAGATTTAAAAGCTTGTTTTTTCTGGGGTACATACAGCTTCAAACTACCACAACTGCTATTTAAAAAAACCCAGAAAATTACAAGTGTGAGAAAAGATGTGGAGAAATAAGAACATTCATTCATTGATGGTGTGACTGTAAAGTGGTGCAGCTGTTGTGGAAAATATTTTGGCAGTTCCTCAGAAAGTTTGGTATAGAATTACCATATATACCTCTACTAGGTATATACCCAAAAGAATTGAAAGCAGAGGCTCAAACAGATATTTGCACACGTTTTTCATAGTAGCATTATTCACAATTGTTAAAAGATAGAAGCAACCCAAGTGTCCATCAACCAATGAATGGATAAACAAAATGTGGTATATACATACAATGGAATATTATTTAGCATTAATGGTTCATGCCACAATATAGATGAACCTTGAAGACATTATATTGAGTGAAATAAGCCAGACATAGAAGGACAAATACTGTGTGATCTCACTGATATGAAATAATTAGAATAAGCAAACTCATAGAGTTCGAATCTAGAATATAGGTTACCAGGGGGCTGGATTGGAAGTAGGGAATGGGGAATTAATGCTTAATTTGTACCAAATTTCTATTTAGGTTGATTGTAAAGTGTTAGAAATGGATAGTAGTGATGGTAGCATAGCATTGTGAGTGTATTTAACAGCACTGAATTATATATGTGAATGTGGTTAAAGTGGAAAATTTAGGTCATATATATGTTACTAGAAAAAATTTAAAAGATAAAACATAATACTGTATAACACAATGAATCTGATTCTAAATGATGAACTATAGTTAATAGTACAATGATAAAAATGTTCTTTCATGAATTGTAACAAACATCTCCCACTAATGCAAGGTGTTAATAATAGGGTGGTATCTGAGGAAAAATACACCCTAGTGTAAACTATGGAGTATAGTGAATAGTACAATTATAGTATTCTTTCTCAGTTGTAACAAAGGTATCACATTAATGCAAAGTGTTAATAAAAGGGAGGGTATATGGAAACACTGTACTGTTACATGATTTTTTTGTAAACCTACAACTTCTCTCATTAAAAATTTTTTAAAAAATAAAAAGATCTTTCCCATTGCTGAAAACCTCTTGACTCAACATATTTAGTCAACTGGCATATTTAGTCAATTTTCCATATCCATGGCAATGGGGACAAATATTGTTTGAAAAGATGGAATCTTCTGAAGTAAGAACCTTACAATGCAGTACTTCCCTGAGTATGTTCTACAGCGGAATGGGGAACACAGCATGCAATGCTTTGATCTCATCTCTGCCTGTAGCTGTGTGACTTGAGGCAAGTTGAATTAGCGTGACTACTCATGTCTCGAACAACTCTAAGATTCAAAGTCCCTTACCTCTTTGGGTCAATATTTTTTCATCAGTACAGAAAGTTTCAACAGGTCTCAGTCCCATTCAGAGCCTAAGATTCTATGATAGTTATGTTTCCTACATCTTCTTCGAGTCATGGTAGAGATAACCCATACCTCTTAAGCCATCTAGAAATAACTGCTACCAAGATGTTTTCCTTCTTTGAAAAGTTATCTAGATGAGGAGTCCACAGAGAAAAGGGGAGGGAATTGTCTTAGCTGCCAGGGCTGCTCTGACAAATACCACCCAATGGGTTGGCTCAAACAACAGGAATTTATTGTCTCATGCTTTGGAGTGCTGGAAGTCCAACATCAAGGTCTCGGCAGGGCTGGCTTTCTCACACAGTCTGTAGCCTTTTGGCACTCCTCCATCACATGGAGAGCTCTTTCATCTTGGTGTCCGCTCCCCTGTTTTCCACTGACTTCTGGCTTCTACTGACTGACTGCACCCAACTTTCCTCTGCCTTGTAAAGACTCCAGGCCTAGGGATTAAGGCTCAGTCTGACCTCATCTAAATTGGATCCTCCAAGATCCTAGTCACAAATGAGTCCACACTTTAACTAATAATATCATCTCCAACTGTCTCGTTTACAAATGGATTCACACCCATAGGAACACGGATTACAACTTGAAATTGTCTTTCCTGAGGGATATGATTTATTTCCCAACAGGACTTTAATCTCTAAGCACCCATCCCATTAGTTACCTTGTGCATGATATCTCACTCAATTCAAGCCTCACAGCCACCCTGTGGGGCAAGCATTATTATTTTTATATTAGAGACAAGGAAAAGAAAGTACAGAGAAATGACTTTGCACAAGTCACGAAGCTACTATTAGCAGAGCAAGGGTTCAAATTCAGGCCTGTTTGCCTTCAAAGCCCCTGTACACCTGCCATTGAGCTATTTTGGCAATAGACAAGCTAAGGATCAGGGATACAGACAAAATGAAACACAGTCCCTACATAACAGGAGTTCTGCGAGAAGGTGAAATCCTCAGGTAATGAGTAGTGATAGTATTGAAAGAATATAGATTTTATGGTGCAGAATTTCCATGAGAAAATGCTCTCATGGGGAAAGGGCATTAAACTGGGAGGCAAAAGAACAGATGTTCTGGTCCTGGCTATTTTGATGTTAGAGGATAAACATTTTTAGACGTCATGCTCTAAAGAAGTAGTAGTTCTGCCCACAAGATAGAAAATAAAAACAATAATAATAGCAACTAACATTCTCAGGGTGGCTTGCGGGTGCTGAGTATTGTTTGGGGTACTATCCATGGCATGGCCACATTTTCATCCTTAGAATAACCCTAAAAGGGGGGCGTATGCTTATCCTCATTTTACACATGAGAAAACAGAAGCACATGAAAGTGATGTGGGCTGTCCACTACTACAGGGTAAGTGGCAGAGCCAGGATGGGTCTGATTTCAGTGCCCAAGCTCTGAGCCATGGTTATTAGCACACAAGACACATCTATACATGGCTAGATAAACATTTAGAAATGCAAATCCAAAGAGCAGATTTGGAAAGACAGACTTCAATGAAACACCAGATGCTCAACCAAGAGAAAATCCTACATAGTGTCATTACTGTACTTTTCAACTTCCTTCCAGAATTGGCTCTACTATAAGTTACACTTGAGTGTCTGAACATTTTTATCAGAGTAGCCCATAGGGTCACATATACCTACACTTAACCGAAACCCAAGAAGAGTGGCTTAACTGAGTTGAGGTCTATTTTCCTCAGAGAACAATCAGTCCAGTGCTGTAAGGTTGCCACACTGCCACCGGGACCTGGGCTCCTCTTGCCTTCCCAAGCTGCTGCCCTTAGAGTGGTGCTTTCATCCACCTGCGTTAAAGACGGCTGCTGCATTTCCCTGCTCTGGCCAATACTTAGTGGCTAGCCATGTGTCACTATGTAAGTTTAAATTAATTTAAATCTTATTAAATTAAAAATTCAGTTCCTCAGTCACAATAGCCACATTTCCAGTGCTCAGTAGTGACACGGGGCTAGTTGATACTACACTGGACAGTGCAGATGCAACATTCTTCCCTCATTGCAGAAAGTTCTATTTGGACATCTCTGCTCTGAGCATCATACCTGCAGGCTGGGCAGGAAGATGAGGGAGGGAAGAAAAAACCGGGTGCCAGCTGAGACTGTTCCTTTATAAGAACACTTTCATTTCTACTGAGTGTATTTAACAGTAGATTAAAGTCCTTACCCAGTAGAAATTTGATTTCATCTAATTGGTTAGAATTACGTCACTTCACCACCCCTAGGTGCAAGGGAGCTTTGTTAGCTTGGCCCTATTGCTGCCCTGAACTAAAGTGGGATCTGTGAGTAAGGAAGAGGAACGAATATATCATTAGTTAGGTAACTAGGAGGCTTTGCCACCCTCGGCATCACATGTGAGCGGTGCTTTAAATTATGGCTGGGTTTACCAATACAGAATGGACAAACCAGGAAGTAAACCTTTTTCCTTGCACATATTTGGGGCCCTGGGTGTGCAAAGATAGTAAGTCAATGATTGGAAGCTCTTGAGCCCTACAGTCTTCACCAGTTGGAGCAAGATGACAGACTACAGTGGGCCACGGCAGGGGGGAGGGTCACTGTGTGGGGTAAAGGTTGCCTAAGGTCCACCCATCCCCCCACCCCGTAGAGGGTAGGGCCTCTACGGGGGCAGCTGCCAGCTCCTCTTAGGCGTCCACATTATCGCTTCCTTTAGCATACCTCCTTGAGGGCTTTCCTAAGCAGATGGGCATTTTAACCGGGCTCTGGCTTCAGGTAACACGGGAGGGTTTGCCTAATAGCAGGGAAAAGGCCAGCAGATAACTTTCAGGTCCCCAGATGATAAAGCTATGGACCCCACGGTAATGAACACAGGTTTTAATGGCATGAAAATGGAAGTAAGAACATCTGGCAGGCTGAACAGCACACAGGGAGTGTCTTAGGCAGCTGACAGGGAAGAGGTGGGGCTGCGGTTGGGAGAATACAAATAAACTTAGCCTTCAACTGTTTGTCTCTGGCCAGCCCCATAGGAAAATGCAAAATAACTTTACATAAATATGTGAAGACAAAAGGCATATTATTGCCACTCCCCCTTTGTCTGACTCCAGTCTTTGACAAAATGCTTGTTTTGCTGTAGATAGAATGAAAGGATGGCTTAGTTTGAAAGGCCTCAGGAGACAAGGAGAACAATTTGTTTGCCCCTAAGTCATCTTCCATGAGTAAATTTAATGATGATATTTAGTTATTTCATCTCAACCACCAGATGTAAACCCATCCTCAAAAAGACATCTGGAGGGAAGCGGGTGTGGCTCAGTGGATAGAGCCCCCGTTTACCATATGGGAGGCCCGGGTTCGCGTCCTGAGGTCTCCTTGTGAGGGCACGCCGGCCTGAGCCGTGCGGTGGGCTGATGCAGCAACCTCACGGCAGGAAGCGGGTGTGGCACAATGGATAGAGCACCCGTTTACCATATGAGAGGCCCCGGGTTCACTTCCCGGCGCCTCCTTGTGAGGGCAGGCCGGCTCGCGCGGCACCGTGGGCTGATGCGGCAAGACCTCACAGCAAGGGGGAGATAAGCAGACACAGAGAAGACACGCAGCGAATGGACACAGCAGCACAAGCAGCAAGGGGGGGATAAATAAAATAAAATAAATAAATCTTAAAAAAAAAAAAAAAGACATCTGGAGGCTGGCACATCTCATTGGTACATTGCATCAGCGATCACATGGACAGCGATTTATAAATGAAGAGATGGCAAAGAGGAGTTTCTGAAAAAGCATCCAGAAAATAAAATCTACTGATACTTAGGTCTATAAGTAAATACATACCGGGCCCTGAAAGTGTGATTCAGTGTGGGTCTTGGATGGGGAGAGGAAGAGAAGAGTAACCTGCTGATTTGTGCTTCAACTTCCAAACGTGAAGAACATGAAACACTCAGCTATCCTTGAAGACAGAGGAGCCCCATTACTAAAGCTTAGACCTATGGCCAGGTTTGCATTTGCTAAAGAAGGTAAAGAATTGATTCAATTATCCAGGTCATCCTGGATAAGTAGTTCTTTTAATTCTCCACTTTGTCATTGCATCCAGGCTATGTAAAAATAACTTTGATGGTATAATTTTTTTCATAGGAAATTACTGACATAGAGACAACAACCCCTCTCATTTTTGGTGGAAGTTCACAAGCTACAATCCCTTCCTGTGATAAAGTTTGATCAAGGACTCTGTGTTAGAAATCGCATCAGCTTTCCCTGTCTCCACACTTTTCAAGGCACTCCAGAAAGTCAAGATCTTGAATTTGGGATCTACTTCTGAAAGTGTATTGGTTCAGAAGCTTTGTACCTTTCTTAATTGCAATAAAAAATTGATAAGTCTGGATACTCAATTCCAGTCAACCATCCTTCAATGAGAAATATCCATGTGGTAGGTAATTGTGCTGGGGATTTGAATATAAACTCTGTGATTTTGCCATCTGCTTCCTGATGAAAGGAGAATTCAGAATGGCTAGTCTTTCCTGACCCAGGTGTTCTCAGTTCTCAGGAGGGGGATGAGCAGAAGGCAAGGTGGGGAGCCCTGCTTTTAACGAAGTTGCTGCACTTGTAGGGAGGCAATAAAAGAAATTAGGTGATTTTATTTTCAGAGTCCAGAAGTTCAATATGTTCAATATTGAATTCAAATAACTTTCCTTTCCTGCCTTTTAAGATTCCCAAAGTTTCTAGAACACAGTCGGGGACCAACCTTACCTCATTTTCTTCACTTCCCACCATCCTCCCCCCTCCCCCCAAAAAATAAATGAATAAATCAGGGGGAAATACTCAAAATTATTTTCCATAATAAAGGCAAGAGACCATGGGTCAAAGGAGTGTTTTAGGAACTGGTGATTTTTTGAAAAACAATAACTACTTCTCAGAAAATAGCACTTAGAGACTATTGAACACATTAAGTCACCCATCACTTCTTTTTAAAGCTAAATAATCTCAGTTTCTTTTGCCTTTTCTCCCTGGTCTTATTTTCTAACCTTCTGATTATTTGTATTGCTCTCCTAGATCCTGCCGAAGTTCTTTTCATTTTAAGAGTCAAAAGCTGGATGCTATAATAATCCAATAACACCTGACATATGTGAAGGATACGTCAAAGAGTAATAATATTGTTGTAGCCTAAGAGATGTTTGGGGCAAGGGCAGGAGCATGGGAAGTGGATGTGGCTTAAGCATGGTCAAGGATTATAAAACCCTTGGACAATAAAACTTGTGCTTTAAATGCCTAAGAGCACTGGCACTAATTGGACAGGCATTCCCCTGATAGAAGGCCAAGGAAATGTTGAGGCTGACATTTTCTCGGGCAGGAAGAGCCTTGTGTCAGCAAGGCTTTGGGCAGCTTACCAGAAGGATGTTGGCGGCATGTCAGATGAGCGTCCGGACCTCTACTTACAACATAATCGTGTGTACTGTGACAGTGCTACCACTCTATGGTTCACTCAATGGGATAGTGGTCAGTCTGTGGCAGGCTCTCCAACAAGCTACGTGGAGTGAGGATGTGTCAGCGCTGATGCTGTCCTGGTGAAAACCCCCCCACTAGTACAGTCCTAAATTATGTTCAATTCGACAAAAGTTCTGTGCAGCCTTCTATGTGCTGGTTGCTAGAAAGCTCACTGCTTCCCAGGCTCCCCTTTCCTTGTGCGTTCTGAGCCTTTACATAAAAGGGGGTAAACCAGGTGTGATCCTTGCTGTACCATCAAGCTCGAATTCCATGTCTCCCCCTCCTGCCTTCTACTGCCAGTCCCCCAAAATCTGCTTAAGATACCAATTATTGTCTTCATTGATCCTGGAGCATTTCCTTCTTCACCCATTTTTCAAAGTGTTTTTTCATTTAGTTGGTCTTATTCCAATCTCTTTCCATTCTCAATGCAAAAAAGAACAGATTCGTGGTAAAAAAAAATATGTCATCTTCCTGTCTACTTTCATATTTAAGTGATGCTTTATTATCCATGTTTCTCCCTCCCCCACATGCCCACAACTCTCTTCTTAAGTTCCCTGAATTGAGTCCCAGATACACCAAATCTGTCTTATTTTTATATCTTGTTGCAATCCATTCAAATTTCATCCCTGAACGTCCAGGATTTATTTTATCTTTGTAATCTAGAGTAGGGAATAGATTATCCAGATACATGCACAGTCCCCTTTTCAAGCTCAAATTCATAAGCCTCACTGAATGCAAAGAAGATGAAATCCTGGGTCATAACAGAACATTTAATGGAAATCCCCAGCGATTGCAGGGAACATATACCAAAAATAATCGACTAGAGCAACAAACACAGGATTCAGCTGGAGAGCAAAGCTTGCAGGGGAGCCTGCACTTGTTTTTCATGATACAAACAATTCTATTGACTCTTTAAATTTTCATTCCAAGATCTTCCTATATCATTCAATATTAGATGAAGATGAAATATAACAGGGTCACATGTCATGCCATTTATGATAACTTAACTTTATGGTTGGTTGGGAAATAAGACCAGGCAGATGAGGCTCACAAATTTGCATGTTGTAAATCCCCAGCACCTGTTTATAATGCACCTTTACTGAGAAAACAGCTCCAATAATATTATGTAACATAGTTCATGAATGCTAGTAACCATTCCTATTGCATGTAACAAATTTTAAAGGTTTTTAACTTTACAGAATCCATAGGTTTATGAATTGAAAGCCACTGAAATAAATCATCCTTGGTAATGAAAAGGAAAAAAAAGAGCATGCTATAATTTCTATTTGTCAAGGTATAATGATGTCACCATCCATTTATCCTCTGTACTTAAAGGTTGAAGCTATTCAACAAATCTATCCTCAGCCAAATACATCTGGTGCTATAATGGAGGCCATGGCACAGGTTTCTGATTAGTTCACACATCATTCAACATTAAGAACAGAAGGTATAACTTGTTTGTTCCTATCCTGAACAATTCATTAGAGCAATAGCCTTTGATGTAATGAACAATAATAGGACTTTAAAAATAGAAGAAGAATGGTGTTATGGTTTTAAGATTAGCTCTCTGTGTAGTTTGCAGATTAAATGGCTTTGTTTCTGGAGGTGCTATTTTCATTCCAATCAGTGTTCTGATTTTTTGGTTTTTAAACTAATAATCGAGTTCATCACTAAAAAGACAGAATGTGGAGTAAGAGACTGTTGGTCAGGCTTTAAAGACAACATGTACTTACAAGGCTGCCATGAACAGCTGGGGAGGTTGTTCACTGCTCAGGGGAACCAAGCTAAGGGGCCAATACAGGCTGAAATACAAACTGCAATCGAGCCACCAAGCTTCATATCGTGGCACGGGCTATATGTGCCAAGAGATTGGGGCGACTTCCTCTGTTTCACACTTGGTGTCAGATAGACTAGAAGCAGCCTTGGTACTTATGATGCATTAGAGAGCGGGCAGTTTGGTCTTAATTCTGCCTTCACGGCTGACAACAGTCATAGCAGTGTGACTGTGTGCTGGGTAGTATTGGGCAGTACTGATTCTTCACCTACAACTCCATCGATGCTGGAAGAATTTGAACTGGATGTGCCAAAGGGCTCAGAGGAAAGTCTGCCCTCCTTTAGCTTCTGTGAGGTGGTAGAGAACATCATCCCTCAGTATTCTCCTGGGAGACCGTCCGTCTTGTTTGGAAAATGTTTTGAGAAGGGCTTGGATTAGAATTAGACTCCAAGAACTTGAAACTTCAGAGAAAGAGGGACGTTGCTCTAGCTATTAGGAAAAAATGGGGAGAGGGGGACTCTGAAATAGAAAAGGAAAAAGACTGAAAAAGAGAGAGGGGAGAAACATGGCAAATGCTTCATACCGTGCAATGTCACTCCCTTCTGTAAACACCTCCCAAGCATCAGAAAAGTCTAGAAAAATTACATGAGATTTGGTACAATTGGGTTTCTTGCAAAAAATAAAAATAGTAAAGTGATTGAATTCTGCTTTCAGGTCAAAATAGGCACAGCAAATGAGGTTGCAGGGACCAGAAAAACCCCAGGGGGAAGGCAGAAGGTGTAACGCACCTTTCTTCGAGCCATGAAAACTGGAGCTTCAAGACTACCTCTCCTAGAAAACAGGGAGACCCCTACCCCAACATTTGGATTGCACTCTCTTTTAATGGGTGATAAAGAAGGACATTTGCAACATAAAAGTAAGCATTAAGTGCTATACATACTAAGTCTTATTTAATCTTCAAAGCAATTCCAAAAGGCAGCTGGTATTATTCATTCCATTTCGCAGCTGAAGAAACTGAGGCTTCGAAGGTTTATGTAATTTCTCCAAAGTTATACAGATTAGAAGGATGAAGCTGGAATTGGCATCTAGCACTTTCTGAATCCAGACGCCCTATTTTTTTTTTCAGGTGATTTTTTTTTATTTCAGAAGTTGTGAGCTTACAAAACAATCATGCATAATGTGCAGAATTCCCATACATCACGCCTCCACCAACACCTTACATTGTTGTGTAACATTTGTTACAGATTATGAAAGAACATGATCAGACCATTACCACTAACTATGGTCCATAGCATACACTCGGTATATTTTTCTTTTCCACTGCGTTATCCTATACCCAGTGCCCTGGAGAAATATGGAAGAAACCTGAGGATGCTCCTAGTGGCCCAGAATCAAATTCAGGGGATTAAGAGCCAGAGCTGGGCAGAAAGAGAAGTGTAATGTGCTGAGAAAGTAAGAGGCACTCCTGGTAGCCTACTTGTAAAACTGGTTTGTAAAACTACATTTTAAATGCCTCCGTCTCCTAGCAAGATGCAGGTTGAAGATGTGAGAGAAATAGAAACTTGAAAGTTATGGGAAAGGGTGAAAAGATCGCAATTGACCCAGCTTGGCAAGCCACAGAGGTGAAGAAATGGAGGCAATTAAGTGAATGTGAACATGGATAAGAAAGGCTTTGAGAGAAATAGAAACACAAATTATCGTGGGAGTTTAGAGGAGAAATCCCCTCCAGTTCATGGGAAATCAGTCATGATAGCAAGAACTTTTCAGGAACAGACATGCATGTTTTAATTTTCAGAACATTCTTTTGCTTTCCATATGGTTTGACCGTCTTAAAGCAGAATCTACTGCGCTAGTAGCTGTCAGAGGTCAGCCACTGCTTGGGGGGTTACAGGGAGCAGCTAAACAGAATGGGGTGGTGGGGAGCAGCTGGGGCCCAGGGTTTTTTAACTCTTCATAAATTGCAAACCTACTGGGATTTAAAAAGCAACAACATATAAAATAAATTAACTAATAAAAATACATAACAACCACCTTCTCTTTCCCCAGGCTCATGGATGGCCTTGGGATGGTCAATGTAAGCTAAAACACAAATGAGAGTTTATCTCTACCCCAGGTTTTCCCCCAAAGAAGCCGGTTCTCTTATTCTACTCTCACTTCAAAGTAAACTACCTTCTAAGAACACAGGTTTTCAATTTCTCTGACAAAATTCAACTCCTTCATTCCAATTTCCACATCTTCATCATCTTCCACCATCCCAGGAAAAACCCCAAGTGCCACTTTTGATCCCTTTGGCCGCACCCATTGCTGCAAAGCAGTCTACAAAAGCTGCTTTGGAGTCAGGGAAAGGAGCATGCTGTGTCTGTGTCTCTATGTTGTAATTTAAGGCCCAGTTCTTGCCTCTCTCTGTATGAGCAAGGAGAAAGGACTGGAAGGTAACATAGCCTCTTCTTTGCACAGAGGCCGGTTCCTGGGGGAGAACTGACAAAGCCAACCTCCTCTACCCCATTTTCTGCAAAGCATGCCTAGTGATCATGAGCCTTTCTCCTGGTGAACTCGGCCTGACTTTCCCTTTTGTTCCACCAGCTCTCATACATACTTGCTTCTAATCCCTTTCTTCCGTGAGTCCACTTATATCTAACCCAGGCCCCAAGAACTTTCCTTTCTCTGTGTTTCTACAGCACATTTATATTCTGTTCTACAAAATCTAACATTTGAATCTAATTTAGAGCTGTAGTCTCAACTCTTCCTTTTATCCCATGTTCCTATCAGTAATAGAGGCTCACTGTGGCAAACTACAGTTGTGGTCAAAAGAGCTAGGTTCGAGTCCTGCCTCTGCCTATGGCTGTGTGGTCTTGGGTAAATCCTCTCTTTGAAAAATGAGGATAGCACTTGCCTCACCCCTTTACAAGAATAAGATGTGATAATGCTGCAGGTGAAATTATACTATAAAGCACATATGAACAATATCTTGTTTATACGCTACTCTGGCTATTTCAAGAACCGAGGTTTTGTGCCTTCCAATTAAGTTGTGAATTCCACACCGGTGATGGTGATGATGATGATGATGATGATGGGGATGGTGGTGATAATAAAAATAGTAATATTAATAAATTAAAATTTATGTATTATTTAAAAATAAAACAATGGTCTCTTCTGCTAAATTACCTTTTAGGTCAAAATATTTAGTTCTTTTCTCTCCTCGCTCTAAATAAAATTTTAAATGCTAACTTGAGTATGCCAAATAGCTAAGTGGTGGCAATTCTTTTCAGGTCATGTCTTATTAATTTTAAGCTAAGAACCAAATTCTGACATCAACAGTACCATATATAGGAAAAACATCCAGTATGGAATTTGGGAATTCAGACAGGCATTGATGTGAGTGTATCCATTATAGGGCTAAAGCATGTTAAAAGCTGCAAAACAGCTAAGAGTGAAAAGAATATTACAAAAAAGATTTTATACTGTTGAGGAAAACAAACTTTTTGAGCCTTCTGGAAGTTCCTTTTTATATACAACCTGTACGCTAATTATAAATCATTTGAGTATATGAAATAAAGCAGGCTCCCTAAGGACCTACTGTTTGGTAAAATTTGTCCTGAACAAAGAAAAGTAAAACATCATAAAAGCCAAAACCTTTGCAATGGCCTGAAGGGCCGATGCAGTCTGCCCCGACATCTACAATTTTCTTCCTTGTTCTATCAGCTCCAGCCACATCAGCTGTCCCGTTGCTCCTTGACCAGAATTTCCACCCTCCCACCTGGGGACCTTGGCACCGGCTGGTCCCTCTCCTGGGAGTGTCCTGTCCCCTGGCACCAACCCGCTGACTGTTTCCCTGCCTTCACGTCTTGGCTCCGACTTCACCTTCTCAACCAGACCTACCCTGACCACACTATTTGACCTCCGTCCTGTCCTCCATTACCTGCTCTAGTTTTTCCATAGCATCTGTCACCTTCTGACATACTAGATAATTTACTTCCTTATTAAATTTATTGCCTCACTGTCCCTGATAGAACTTAAGTTCCACAGGACAGGCATTTTTGTCTGTACTGTCTACTACTGTACCCCAGGCCTAGAGCAGTGCCTGGAAATGGTCATGCCATTAGTGGTCTTGATGGAAGGAATGGTAAAGCCAGTTGGTGTTTGTAATGTGGAACTTGCCCTCAGAGATCTGAAAAGAGAGGCTCTCAGGGAGACGGTGGAGATCTTCTGGTGAGAAAATTAAAAACAATGATAAAGTTTACATCAGAAAAAATAGAAATTGCAAAGCAATGGAGGAGCAGGGAGAAAAAATGAGAGCAGAACAAATACTACAATTACAACAAAACCTATGGGTCCTCTTTCCCTCACAGAACCTAAGGCTGTTTCCACACAATATACAGGTTGGCCTTTTTTGGTTTTGCTTTCTACTTTGATGGTCAGTGAGGAAGTGAGAGTAAGGACAGAGAAGAGCTAGGGACTTCTGGGTGGCCGGTGGATTCCTGGAGGTCAGGGAGGGGAGAGAATTGAGCAAGGGCCCTAAAGGGTCACAGCAGTAGAGAGCTGAGGTGGAGGAAATTCCCTCATTGTCACCATTCCAGAGGAGGTCACCCTCACCCAAAGCCAGGGAGGAAGAAGGAACTGGCCAGCTCTCTCTACCAGCCACAGCTCTCATGGGAAATGTGGTCTTGTGGTTGATTAAGCTTGTTAACATGACAGGATCCCACAGGGCTTCAAGGAGTGTGTGTGTGTGTGTGTGTGAGTGTGTGTGTGTGTATGTGTTGGGTAGGAAAGGAAAGGTGGAAGAAAGGGGCATTGGGTAGAACCTTACTGGCATTCCCCAGTAAAACACATTTTAGACTGGGGAATAAAAACACATTTTAGGACTGGATGTTTCTCAAAGTCTTATCAGGATCCTTGTGGCCTTCGTGAGTAGGTGCTGAAACAATAGTTTTTAACAATCTCTAATTCAGAATGCCCTTGCCCAGGTGAGTCTAAATTAGTGAAATTTGAATGTACCTTCATCTAAAATGTAAGCATGACCTTGGAGAAAATTTAAAGAATTAGAATCCCTCACTCCAGACTATATAGGTTCTTTCTTTGTCACTAGGATCATATGCTAACTTTTTTGTTTTCCCTAGAGCCTTAACTTATTTCCCAAAGTGCCCTAACAAATTTCCCAGATTCAGAAAGGAAGGAAGCAAGAAAGAAAAGAAAGAAGAAAAGGAAGAAACAGGGGAAATATCAATTACGTCCATCTCCTGAAAGACCATTTGGCCTTTGTCAGCTTCCCCCATGGGTATGAAGCCATCTCTACAGCTCTCTGGCCTCTGCCAAACTCGAGAGCAGAAGCTTCAAAAACCAAATTACTCACCTAATAGAATCCATAGAAAGAGTGTCTATCTTTCAAATGAGAATTTTGCAAGAGTCACAGACTCACACTGCGCTAGTTACTTAACAACTGCCCTCAGGTCAAGAACGATCCCAAATTGTTGGGATGTGAGGCTGATATTTTCTTTTATGAAACACAGCAAGGGACATGTTTGTTCCTTATTTCTTGCTATTCCCCTGTCTCATCCTCTTCCAACAAGGTAAGC